>VDFB02091577.1:0-10329 GCA_007258455.2 Sequoia sempervirens | reverse complement strand
ATATTCGGTGAATCCACATGAATATTAGCTATCAATGCATCAACATCTTCTAGCCTAACAAAAGAAGGCAAGAGGATCTTTTGCAAGGATTCTTGGAGTAGATTGAAGCAAGTCCCACAGTGAGATCTTAGTCAAATTAACATGGAGTTTCTTGACAAGATCGTACTCACTAGTTGTAGGTTTAGGTGATTGAAGAAGGCTTGGTTGTTTATTCATTTTGTTTTCATAAGTATGGGCTACTGATTTGTAAGAGGGAGTCATAGGAATATCAGGAGATTCATTATCAAATGGAACACCATCAATAGAACAAATCCTTTTAGGAGGACCAGCTGGAGTCACGTAAATATTGGTCTCTTAGTCCTTTGAGGGGCAGCAGAGACATAGATTACATTTACAGAATCATCACAACTAGTATAACAATTATTTGAAGACATATTCTCAACATCGATCTAGGGAGGATCAAATGCAGAAGGAGATTCATCATTCACTAATGCATCATCTCTAAAAGAGGGTGCATCAGAACAAAGATGAGATTCATCACTCGCCAATGCATCTCTAGAGGAGAGTGCATTGGAAGAGAGAAGATATTATCATTCACTAATGCACCTTCTCTCCAGAAGAGAGTGCATTGTAATGAAGGAGAGATTCATCATTCACAAATGCATCATCTCTAGGAGAGAGTGCATTGGAATGGAGGTTAGACTTGTGATTCACAAATGCATCATCTCTAGAAGAGGGTGCATTGGGATGAAGAGAAGGTAAAGTAACATTAAGAAAGGTATCAATGATTTCATCTTCTTGCAACAAGATATCCTCTGAAGCAAGATGAATGTCATGAGAAGGATCAAAGATACAAAGTGGAATGGGAAAATCCAAGTCACTATCACATGCATAAAATGAAACATCATTAACACTTTGAATAAAATCAGATACTAAACTAATGAAAGAGGATATTAAATTCATTTTGAAAATAGTAAGTTAAGTATGATAAATAATGAATAAACAAGTTAGCTGATAATAGAACTAAGAAAAACCTAAAATTCAGATTTTCAAATTCTTTCGGTATTTTCTAGGTTCTAGTAATTTGCATTTTCAAAGGTCTTTGGAGTAGAATTTGGGGTCCAAACTTGCGTCGGTCTCTAAAATTTGAATGCCGAAGGAACAATATTTTAGGGATTGAACTATTCCTCTTGGAGACATTTCCAACAGTGCAAATGGTTTTGAATTCCAAGCACCGAGTCAAAATTTATGACCCTTTGAAGTAGGGGTAAATAAATTCCTAGTATTTTCAAAGAGTACCCTCTTCACGTCAGGTTCACCAAAATGTAGAGAAGGGGGATTCACTACTCACAAGTTCTATTCATTTAGAAAGCCTCACGGGATGAACTACCCTAAACTACCTCAGGAACAATGCAAGAGTTATAGAATCAGAAAGAGCAAGTCACCAAGATTTTTTGGACAAACTGACAAGCTCTTGACCAAAGGACGACAGCGTGGGATACAGATGAAAACATCATGCACTAGCATCTCTTTTGTGTGCTGACGTCTCGTATGGACCAGAAAGTGAGAATATCATAGAAAATGACTAAATGACGACTAGCAATCTGATTGCTAAGAACTTACAGAATGTAGGAAAATGGAAAAAAGTGATAAAGCTAAAATGAAGTGAAATAGAAATAATAAAGAGAATAGGAGAAAGAAAGGAAATGCTCACACAACCATGCGATGGCAAATCTCCAAAGAAATGAATATCTTCAATACTTGTATGTATAATACTCCAGAGAATGTTGGGCCATTGTATTGGGTGTTCCCACCTCCACAGATAGTCAAATGAAAAAGAAAAAGAGTGTAACGGAAATGGACAAAGCGTGTGGGGAAAGAAAAACCTATTTCAGGAGTAGAACTCGCACCACCAAGTATGGGTGACAAAAGCAATCCCTGCTTGAGGAGGAAAATTTGTGTGATAGAAGAGGTGATAAAAGCAATCCCTACTCAAGGAGAAGGACCTTTATCACAAATTAAAAATGCAATAGAAAGGAGATATGGAATCCCAAGATGCTCACAAGCACAAAGTGAGGGAGATATTAGCTGCAAGGCTTAAACAAGCCAAAAAGGGAAAGCAAGATAGTTGCAAGAGCCAAGAGTGTTGCAAAGGGTGTCATGAGAGCTTGAGAATGTTGCAAAGAGAGCTTGAAAAGATGTAAGAATGCGGGTGTAGCAAGCTATATGAAGCTTTGCAAACAAGAGTTGGAGAGTGGAGAGCTAGAGCCAAAGCTAGAGAGGAGTTAGAATGAAGCTAAAAGTGAAGCTAGAAGCACTTGGAAGAATGTAGCTAGAAAGACAAATGAATTGAAAAGATAGCATATAAAGAGAAAAGAGAAGCAAAAAGAAGCTTTTGGGGCAGTTACAAAGTGACTTGAGCCGTTACTTCCAACCAAAGAAGGTGACAAGTAGAAAACATGCATGAAAATGGTTGTTTGAATGTTGAAACATCGTAGGATGCTAGAGTGACGCACGGATGTCTGCATGACACACTAGTGTCCAGACACACCACGCTACAAAACAACATGAACAGGGAAAGCACAAGGCTTGATGCAAAGCTGACATGCGATGGTAGCTGCTGAAAAGGGGTGATAAGCATCTTGACAAGGGAAAAGGGCTAATGTAGGGGCTAAAATGAGCCTACACAAATGCTAGGGGAGTGGACACTAAAGTGGATACAAGAATGTATGTGAAATTACAAGGGGTACAATTTTATGACTATACACTAACAATGCAGATCAATGATGAGGGAAAGGTAGACTTCTGGAAAGATTTTTGGGGAGGCCACAAACCCCTAATGGAATACCCCGAATTGGCCCTTGATGAACCTAACATTAGTAGAAAGTATGGGAGATGTGTTAGAAACCATGTAAGAACATATGCGAATGGGAAATGCAGATGTATAAATCTTGATGAATTGATTGTAGAGGAAGGAGTGAAAGAAGCCCTAATTAAAATACTTAAAGAAAGGAAAATCTATTTAAATAGCCAGTCAAATGGAATAATCTTGTGTGGAGCCAAATCGGGTAATTATACAACCAAAATGGGATACCTAATACAGGTAAAATAAATAGAATGTGACTGGCCAAGTAAACTATGTTTGGATAAAATTGTCCTACCAAAGGCATGTTCCATCACATGGACTACCATACACAAAATAATCTTGATAGGAGATAGACTAAGAACAATTGGTATAGAAGGCCCTAGCTAGTGTATACTATGCCAAAAAGATGAAGAAAATATAGATCATCTACTGCTAAATTTCCCTTATGTAGGTCAAGGTTGGGATTGGCTTCAAGATAAACTAGGGTGGATAACACCCAGAAGAGACAAACTTTGGGACTAGTTGGCAAGCTGGACTACACTGAAGGTGGAAGCTTTCTGGGATCACATATGGTAGGTGGCACAATCTATCCTAATATGGAACCTATGGAATGAGCGAAACAAAAGAATATTCTAGAATAAAGAAAACGAAATAAAGGAAGTTTTATAATTGACACAAAATAATTTATCAGAATGGCTCAATACCCATATCAAGTCATAGACAAAAGGAAAATTTACTAGTTTGGATGATGAACTAATGAAGAGGGGGAGATCATTAAAAGTGCCAACAAGATTCCAGTTTACTACAAACACAAAAGCTAAAATATTAAAAGCAAAGTGGATCCATCCTCCAATATTGATGGGGCCTCTCGAGGTAATCTGAGAAGGTCAAGAGCAGGTTGCATAGTGGAGAATGCAGAAGGTGAATTACTTTTTGCAGGCTCTATAAAATTACCCAATAGCACCAATAATGTAGTAGAGATAGAGGAAATTCTACAGGGCTTACATTTGTGCAAAGAAAGTGGTATTAAAAACATAGATTTTGAATGTGACTCTATAGTCTGCATTAATGCACTAATCAATGAAAGAGTGGGAGATTGGAAGCTCCAAAGTAAGCTATCTCATATCAAGGAGTTATTTTGGGAAGTGGAGGATGAAGGAATCAAACATATATATTGGGAAGCTAATAAGAGCATTGACCTCTTAGAAAATCATGGAATAGACCAAGCTAAATAGGCCATTGTAAGTAATCAACCAAGCACATGGCAAGGGCTAGAGAAGGTGCTAGAAACAGACAAGAACAGTGAAACAAGCACATAGATCTAGCTAGCCGAAACCAAAAAAGAGGTGAATCAGCATCAAAGGTAAGGTAAGAGGTACATACTTGAAAACCATCTCTTAAATTTGCAAAGTTCACAGACTTAAGTTCCAAAAATAAAATAAAAAACTAGCATTAAATGGTAATTATTTTCATTAACAAAAAAGAAACAATGGCTCAAATCAAGGAGCAAAGATTAAGGAAAGAACAAAATATAAGACTCAACCCTCCCCAAATTAAGGAAGTAAAGCCCAAAGCATTAGTCAGAAAGCTATCCCAAATAAGGGGGAATTGGTGGCTTGAGTGACATAAGGTTTCTAAAATAGGAATCCCAAAATTGAAATAAAAATAGACATAGTCATGAACCATACTTAGAGGCAGAACAAGCCTATGTTTGTTTAATAACCTGGGCAACTTTTTTGAAACTCTTGACACTAAAGTCTAGCCCTATAATTAAAACCAACAAATGAGAACTCACAATTTTAATTACCCAACAAGTGTTAATGGGTAAAAAGCATAAACATCCTCTAGTCGACAATTTAGGCTTAGGGAAACCAGAAGGAAAACTGGAAAAGATTAAAATCACAATTAAATCCAAATAGAGGAATTGTAGAAAATAGGATGTGTTTCAATAACATAAAATTACCATTACAATCTGAATTTTCCTTGAACCCTACGTGAATTTTTTTAGCCCAGTTGGGAACTAGAGAGGGTTTCTAACTTAAAAATCCTTCTAATTGAAAGTAAAAGAGTCCAAGGTTGATCCTAAAAAGGCCTAACACTGTTAACCCTATAAGCTATGATAATTTTAAAGCCATTATAAGTTCAGCAGGTTAAATAAGAAACCTGGTTCGTTCATAAGTAACCCGACAAGAAATGATAATTATGAATACACCAATCCATAATAAGTTTAGTGTGTTTAATTAGAACAAAGGTTAAAAGAATACATCTCTATTAATAGCGCAAACCCATATTGGTTAATAAAAGCAAAATAGGTGTGACTGAATCAATTTGAGTTTTTATTAAGCAATTGTTCAAAGAAACCTTTTCTAAACTCTTAAAAAGGTGTTGCAAATCATAGGACGTGTTATTAACCGTCTAAATAAAAGGTAATAGGAAACACCATTTAATCTAAAAAAATGCAATTACCCAGAAAATTCATGTTTTTATGTTTCAACATACACATGTATTGTAGTTACTATCTGACACTAAATAGTAGATTTGAAAGAAAGAACAACCATGTAATAATAAAGTTTGATATTGACATAAGATAATTAAATTTTTATATTCACATATGATAATAATTGCTACCATATAAAGAGTTTTTTTAGGTAATTTGCTTTTGGAGAACGAGAGTCTAAAAGTTATTGTTAACCCTAATCAAAGTTACTAAAGTAAACTTCACTACAAAATATAACTTTTTCATATATGTCAACAAAATTGCTATGGGGGATATATATAAAAATGTGTAAATAAGTAAAGCGCCTTATCTAATGGTTCAGTGCCCTAATCTCTTAAAAGCGAAAACAACGCTCAAATTTGGTAAACTTGACCACCCATTGTTTATTTGCCTCCTCAACCAATTGGTAGCGACACTTGAGGAAGTCATAACCGGCCTTGCAGAGGAATTAATGATACCAGTAGGCATTTTCCAACTCGTCGGAAATGAAGGGAAGAATATCTTCAATGGCGCCATTTTGGAGAACCGGGAGCCCTTCACCCAAGCGAACCCTTATCAGAACAGTCTTGAGCCCCACCAATAGATAAGATTTAAAAATTTTCTTGGCAATTTTGAACACCATTTCTTTGGGTGCATGAAGATCTAGGAGACACCCCACAAAACGTGAACTTATATTGGTATTCAACCGATATTTCCCTCTAGTGTGTAGGAAACGCTTCCCTAAAATCATCTTGACAGCCTTCATGGCTAGTTTATCCCTCTTAAAAAACAACCCTCATAAACGTCTATCAGTAACTAGACCCAGAAACGCAACTTGTGGTCTGGAATTGGTTAGATAAATGGATGTCGACCCCATTCTGAAAAATAATGCTAACATTTGCAAGGAACTCTTAGAGAAGAGAAGGAAAAACGACCACAAAGAGTAATGAGTGCCATGATCAAGCTCTCGAGTAGGAAAAATCCAACTAAATGAAACCATCAAGAAATTATGGTATCTCCCACAAGCAGGCTACATGTGTTGAGAACTAAAGCAAGCAAAAGAAATGATGTTCTTGAAAACTCCTCTAAAAAGGGTGGGACTAACAACTCATACTGTCGGAGATATGAGCTCGAGAAATAAAATCTAAGGAAAATCACATGGTTGTAGTACCTTCCTCGAGTAAAAAAACCATACCATTTAATTAAATCACCCCAAATTGACAGCGAACAAAGGTGACAAGCCTTGAATCACCGAATCATCATTACAGGTTGTCACATCAAACAAGCCACCAAGAGGAATCAGGATAGGGAGAAATTAACATGGCATGTCACACGACCAAGAGAGAAAGGCAGGGACACGTAGGCATTGGGATAACCAATTGATGCATGCCCAAGACTTTACAAAATAAAAGGGTTTTGATCACTTAAATAACACTTATAATAAAATAATAATAATTAAATATTAAGGGAATTAGATTAAAACATTGGGTACTACCTCCCAACAAAGGGTAGAGCTTATCAATCAAATAAAAAAAAATTAAGTTGCTAATTATCCTTATTCTTGTATTTTAATTAAATAATTATTTAATTAAACATCAACACCCTTATCAAATTAAATAATTGTTATTTGATAATTTTATTAAATCACTTTCCATCTTATAGATTGAATAATTAAATTAATTATTTAATTCCCCTATTTACTCTCAACATTATCCATTATTAAATAAACTTTTTTATTAATCAATCTCAAACCTTGCACATTCCTCCAACAATTAATTTACTTAATTAATTGTATCAGACATTATTCCCTCAAATCTTACTGACACTCTCTCTCAGTCAACTAAGATTGATTTCCCACTTCACTAATCAATGAATTCTCTTAACTCCCACTCACTATGAGTCTTCTAATCAATCAATTGAGTTAATGATTCAAACAATATCGCATGCTTGACCAGTTAACTAGGCAATCAATTCTTCTCAAGGATTAACAACCCTTGATCTCAAATCGACATCTCTTAATCTAGATCGTCCATTCGAATCAATCAAATCTATATAAAAAACCCTCATCTCAAGTTGATGGCTAACCACAAAATTTTGAGCTTTTGCATCTTTGTGATCTACACACACTTGAGCTTTTGGAAAAATAAGTGCATCAAATTCTAAGAGCATAACATAGAGAAAAGGTACAATGGAGGTAATTCAAGACAACATGGGTGAGGTAAATGCATTATTCATTTGAATTCATGTTGCTTGTTCTATATTGCTGAATTGGGATTACATTCCTAGTATTGAATTCTCAAATTTGGTCATTTGTTTGATTCTTTACTTCACATGATGACTTCTATCCTCAATTTTCCCATTTACAATATATGTTACACCATGTTTTTAATTTACCAAATTACTTTAAAATTTATATGATAAAACACAAATTTGTTAATACGATGATGTCATTAAGATGTTGATGGATGGAATTGTATGCAATGAAATGCATTTGTATTTGAATGAATATATGTTATTTTCTAATCAATATTATTATCATGTTGTGATTATTTTAATTAATATAAATAGATACTTTTGAAGGGGCCCTAAAACCCTATACAAAAAATAGCAAGGGAAACAAAGATAAAGAAAAATTCTGCCCACCCAAGACACCAAAAAACAAGTTGATTACAAAACCATCAACAACTCATCATATTAAAACAAAAATCCACAACAACAAAACCAAACAAAAAATAATAGAACAAGTGGCCATTAGAGAAGTTCCTTAAGAATTATTTCCACTTCTAGGTCCTTATAAATTACCTTGTCATGCATTTCCATGACCTCCACATCTTGCCTTGGCACTGTCTTGCACTTCTTGGTTTTGCTCCAAGTGTATACACTCGGCCCCATGTCCAAGTTCATGGTTTCCAGATCCTTATTAGTACTCTCCCCCATCTCCTTGTTTGTTGGTTCATTGAACAAAGATCTACCAGTCCATTCCTTTGCCTTCTAATTCAGGAACACAAGCCCTTCAGCCGAGGATTCCAATTTCTCCTTGTTGAGATTGATGATCATGTCAAGGTCTTTATGCATCAGCCGATAGTTCCTTTCCAACATAGACAACCTCGGGCCATAATCTCTCTTCAAATTGTTCATGTCTTCCACCAAAAGGCCCACACTGGAATTCAGAGATTTAGCTAGTCTAAAAATGGAATCCTTATCCTTAAGACTTCTGAGAGATATTGCAATGGGAAATTGTGTGATGTTGTGATTGTTAGTGGATAAGTATGTGAATGTTTCTCTATGTGAAATACAAGATTGTTCATGCCCTCCAAAGGGAGAGGGAGAGTATCACCTAGGAGAGGAGTATGGTCAATGCATTATTTAGTATTGCTATTTCAATTTATACAAACTCACGTAGGTCAATTTTAAACCCTATTGGGTCATTTCAAATATCAAGTTTATCTAAATCATAAATCTAAGTTAATAGGTTAAGTTTAACCTATTCATTAAATCTTTTTTAAAGTATTAAGTTAAAATATCATTGTTATATGTTGTCGGTGATGATAATTATTTTAACAGTCTTGTTATATTGACAAGATTAATCTATTCTTAAAATATTTGATTAATTAGTATATGTATGATTATAAAAATAAATATGTACATATGTACAAATATAGAAATGGTTATACATGTATATACATATACATAGATGTGTATATGTATATATATGTGTATGATTATAAAAATAAATATGTATATATACATATATAGGAATTGTTATATACGATCAAATTTTAATATCGTTATATATAAATATTCTTATATATGTATATACTTATCGAATTAAAAATAATTATCTATATAAATACATACATATAAATATAAGAGATATATATATATATTATTAAGAAGAAAAAAATGCCACTAAGTGGTGATTTTAATTATATTTGAAACTATGATTTGCATAGAATGATAAATGTTTTAAATGGTTATAGAGTCGTAGCTTTATGGTTTTTTATCTAAATCATTTAAGCATTTAAAGCTTAAATGTTTAATCCACCAAAAGTGGTGTTGCAAGCATTCTTTTAAACTATTTTTTTAATGATTTTAATTCTAAGCAAGAATCATAGCTATTGGTTTTGAATGGACTATATTCACGGGGCAGTAATTGAAATTTAAGAGGTTGGTGCCAATTCATAGGCCAACATGAGCACTTATATTTAATTTTTTGAAGCCACTATGTGGTAACTAAACCAACCTTATAAATGCTTATGTATCAATTTTCTTGTGTGGTGGAATTTTACACCATTGTTGTTCCTTTATTTCAACTACATTGGAGACCACTCGAGTGGTATTTGCATCTAGTACTTAATGTTTTTTAAAATGGTGGCTTGGACATAGCTGAGAGTTGACAGTTGGAACCTTTCAAGGTGTTAGTTGCTGAAACATAAAAAAATAGGTTCACTAAAATGAACTGATGAACAATGTATCTACTTTTCTATATTTCATTCAATATGAGGGCTATGATGTGTAAATGAGTAACATAAACTAAACCTAATTGATATAGCAATCAAAAGGTGTGTTTTAAGATGATTAAATGTTGTGTACCTGTTCCAAAAAGTGTTTTTCGGACCCCACTGAGGACTCATTCACCCTATGGTGAATGGGTCTTGGTTAGGGCTCTAGAAAAATGGTTTCTAGGTTCTATTCTTCAATGTCTACACTCCCAAATTCTAGTCGAGCACTATCAGAAAGCTAGAAATAGAACTTGTAGCTCATTTTCTGTGATTTGACAACTTCCTTAGCAACTTTGACAACTTTTGCAATTTTTCTCTCCAAATGATCTTCAACCTAAAACTTGCAATCACACATCAAAGGATAAAAAATGTTGTTTGTTAGGGAATAGGGGTTTTCCTTGGTCAAACCTTGTTTGACAATTAAACCTTGAAATGAAACAATGCATGAAAGAAAAGATGAATAAACAAATGCAATATCACAACTC
>VDFB02091576.1:19197-46813 GCA_007258455.2 Sequoia sempervirens | reverse complement strand
TATGTCGAGTCGAGTAAAAGTGAATACTTAGATAACTCACACAATTATCTAAAGTATAGAGGAATGCGTTAAAATAGAATTTATGAATTAAATAATTTATTTAATTCAAGATCCGATATTTGAAGAATAAATAAATAAATAAGATTTATTTAATTAAGTGATGAAGGGATTTTAAATGAATAATTAAATAAATAAAGAATTTATTTAATTTGACAAGAAGGATAAGGTTAATTAGTAAAATAATTAAATAAAAAGAGTTTATTTAATTAATCAGATAGAATAAAGAAAAGTGTGAATTAATTAAATAATTAATATTATTTAATTAATAGAAGAATTGAAGACTATAGAGAATAATTAAATAATTGATTTTATTTAACCATGACCATGAAGAATACGAATTATGAAGAATATTGAAGTCGTAGGCTTAGACCAAATTTCGGTGTCTACAGGAA
The DNA here is from genome assembly GCA_007258455.2 of Sequoia sempervirens. Classification (NCBI taxonomy): domain Eukaryota; kingdom Viridiplantae; phylum Streptophyta; class Pinopsida; order Cupressales; family Cupressaceae; genus Sequoia; species Sequoia sempervirens. The sequence goes on along the minus strand of VDFB02091576.1, from coordinate 46,361 downwards.
CATTTTTCCTTGATTATACAGTGGTATCTGATTTTTCCTTTTCAAAAGGAGGTTGGGTGTACTTTGAGAAATTCTTTGAGGATTATCATTTGAGATGTGGTCCAAAGCGGTAGCATGATCCTAAGGGTTTCTTTACCCTTTTTAGACAAATAATAAAAGCTGGCAAGTTTGTGCATGAGTTCAACTTTCCTGAGGACCTGGTCAGAAATGAGTTCAACCTAAATAAGCAGGAGTTGAACAAGGAGAAATGGATAGCTTATGATAAGCTATTAGATATTGTGCACAATATGGATCTGAAATATGATCCATTATTGGAGTTCAGTCCCTACCATAAGAAAATTGATTTTCTGATGGAGAACTTCAAAGAGATTATGGGCACTTTGAGAAAAAAAAAAGTAAACTTAGAGCTAAGTTTGGGTGTACAAGAACAAGGTGCTAGACCATTTGAAACAAGGCCAACATACCAACCTATAGAAAAGTGGCCCATTTATAGGAAAAAAAAGGATAGCAACAGTGATGAGGAAGAAGTGGACAGAAAGGGGAAGCAAATTATGAAGTTTCCTTCACAACCAAGTCCAAAATTCAAAGTGCCTGGGGCAATTAAGATCATTGATTTAGAGTCATCACCAGAAGATAGTTCCCCATCACCACCATTTGATCCAAGCCCTAAAAGGCAAAGAACTGATCAACCACAAGAGAGTTTGATGGATGAAATTATTGTTATTGATCAAGACATGCAGGTTGGTATGCCTTCCCCTCCTAGGCCAGCTGAATTGGTTTTATCTGATTTAGATATGAAAGGAAAAAGTGTACAAGATGCAAGAATGGAAGCATGTAAGGAGTTTCTAGATGACAATGCATTTGTAAAGACTCCTATATTCTTGCAATTGGTATGGAGGATGAAGTTTGAAGAATATCAAAATAAATGTAAGGAGAGAAGAGAACTAAGACCTGACAGGTTAGACCAGGAGAATGATGAGGAAGTGAAAGTTGAATTAATGGAAGAATTTAAGAACATAACTCTTGAGGAAGGCAAAAAATTGGTGAGTCAGGCTAGTATATTGATTCTGCCTGAATGGGAAATTACAGATGTAGTGACCTTTAATGCTATTATGAAGTCTAAGCATCCATTGCAAGAATTTGAAGAAGTCAAGGCAACACTTCAAGCTTCTGCTTTTAGTGAAGAGTATGAAACCTTTGCAATTTGGGCATTGGCCCCACAAGGGAGAAAGCCAAATATTACAGACATTAATCCAAATTTCAAAGGGGGATTAATAATAAAGAGAGCTTTAGAGACCTCAACCACCGAGGCCACTAGTTTAACTATGAATGTGACCAAATTGGCCCAAAAGACTATTGAAAGGGGGGAGGCTAAAAATAAAAGCCTAATGGAGAAGTATAACCTTTTGATTGAAGAATACATCAAGATGCAATAGAGGAATGTTGAGTTGCAAACTGAGGTGGAAAGGTTCAGGTATAAATAGATTGGGGAGACATCAAGTGCTCCAGGGACCAGTACATTACTTTCCATAGTAGGGTTAGTGCCTCTTGCTTCTCCAATTATTTCCACACCAGGGTCTCCCAGTCAGAATCCTACCTTCACCCCTTCTTTAGAGGAAATTAATGAAGAAATAGTGTGCTTTGTTGATCCTACAAAGAAGTAGCTCTTGCAAAGAATTGATGAGTTACATACATCTTTGAGAGTAAGTGAGGAGGGATCTCTTTCAAAGCAAAAAAGAGATTATTACTACTCTTTTAAGGAATTTAAATGAAAAGGTTGATAATAAATTGCTATCTATACATTCTTTATATTCTTTGATATTAGATGCAATAAAGAATATTGATAGGGATCAAGAGGTAGTGATACCATTGATTGAAAATTGGATCCCTTGGGCTAGTGATTTGGATGTCATGTATAAGGCCTCAAGGTTTGATACAAAGAATAGGCCCCAATCATTAAAGCCTACTCATGTGTTAGTAAAATCATTTCAAGGTTTTTAGACCTTAATTGATGACTTGAGTAGGAAGATTAGGGAGTTGGAAAAAAATTTCAATGATTGGGGTAACACATTGTTACCTAATATAATTGATGAGTAGGGGAAAATTAGGTCATTCCAACATTGGCAGGGTCAGGCAGGTGAGGTCATCAATGATAAAATTAAATTAATTTGTGATGACTCATATTATGACTTGTTGGTGAGCTGTATGGATAAAATCATTAGTACCAATTCATTTTTGGAATCTTTTGAAAGAGATGCAAATTAGGTAGTAGTAAAATACACACCTTATAATTCCAAGGTGAATGAGGTAATTAATTTTGACTAGCTGACTGATGAAGAATATTAGAGGTAGGTAAATAAATATTTGACTGAGGAATACAAGAATAAATTACTAACGGGTGATAAATCAGATGCTGCAGTTACAACGACCTCCAGTTTTTCTTTGATGGTGGTCTTGGTGTGGGTTTCTTGTGGTTTTTTGTTGTTACCTCAATTTTCCTTAGCTGACATGATGAAGAGGAATATTCTCCAGGGTGATGGTTGTTGTAACGATTTTTGGAATATCACCAGATGCTTCATTTGGCTAGTGACATGCGTACTTTCTAGCCCGATGCTTGTTTGCTCCTTCATTTTCTATAAGAAGGATTTCAAGGCCAGAAGTATGGGTTAACAAGTTAGATAATTTTTGGTCGAGTCTAGGTGAAGTTGCAAAGAAAATTGTAAAGTCCGATGGTTTTAGAGAGAAATACAATTTAGGTTCTGAGTTATTCTGTAATCGGTTTTGAATTCATGGGGTTTTAATGTTGTATAATAGTACTAGCATTTGAGTTGAAATAATAAATTCAAACTCATGTCTCTCCACTGTACATGCATATCTAAATTTTGAATAAGATGACTAAGAGTTTTTTCATTCATCTCACTGTTGTGGTGTGTATAATCCTTATTTTATCTTCAATTCAAGGAATTAATTAAAATGCTTGAATGGGATTATAGGCGGATATGTTCTGTATAAGGATTTGATAAGTAGTATTGGGTGATAATGCATGCTGATGAAATTGTAATGCAATATTGTCAAGGATCTTATAAGTTATATGTTATGTATTAAATCTCATAAAACTTTAGATGCTTATGAATTTGACTCTTGCAATGGATATATGGCCCTGATCTAAGTTGTACTTATTTGTGTAGTTCAATAATTGTTTGTCTTTGCCTAAAGCTTGCTGCAAATTGCAAATTAATGACTATATTTCACTATGGCTTGTGTTGTAGTTATCTCATTCTCCACAGAGTTGATATTATCGGTGAACAACCAATTTTATTCGATATTATCCTATTGTGTTGAGCTATTCAATGGGATTATATGTTATGTGTTAATGTTGTTTATGATAATGGTGCAGAGGTTGTAAACACATTAAGGGATCACCCTCTCAAGTCTTGTAGAGCCCAAAGTGTAGGAAAATTTTTAAAGTCCTCATCAGTTGGTCCAAGTCCTTCGAGCTGCCCTTGATTGGAATTGGCAATCCCATAGGTAGATTAGAAGACCAACCTGGTTACAGTGTAAAAAACAAACCAACACCCTCTACCTTTAACCCTAAACCCTAAACCATTAACCCTTAAACTCTAAACCCTTAAACCCTCTACCCTCTATCTCTCTCCCACTCTAAACTCTAAACCTTTCCTTGTATTCTTTTATAATTTTCATTATTCTTATTTATTTTACACTTACATTTACAAATACACATACATATGCATTTATTGTTTTCACTTATTTCTCATGTAGTTTAATAGTTTAATTGATTTCATATTATATGTGTTGAGGACTTTAGAATTTCAATTACATTAATTTATGGATATGTTGTATCTATAACACTACAAAACCATATGCTCTTTGCATTTACACTTGTATTTATAAATACACATTTATATACATAGATATGGATTTCTTTAATGATATGTCACATTTATTGTTCTAGGAGAGCATCTAGTAATTGCATTTACATTTACATTTGAAAATACACATACATACATACATACATATGTGTGTGTGTGTATCATTTATATTCAGTGTTCAAAAATAACCCATTAGGTTTTCACATGGATAAAAATTCATAAAATAAAATCTCCCATACATGTTTTGTTGAAACTTAGGCTTGAACCTCTCATTTCACATGCTTTTCTTCACAAAACTCTTGAGGACATCAACTATACCTTCTTTATTTCTCATCCTACGCTCTATTCATGCATCTTACAATTGCAACAATATCCATGGGGCATCTTACACAAGCTATAGTAATCACAAAAAGTGTAAGAGCCCATTTATATCATGTTTGGACTACAAAACCCTCAAAAACAGGGTAACCGGGTTGTATGCAAAGAAATGAAGCTTTCTAACTCAAATCAACACCTTAAGCCCTCAAATCAGATTCAAATCAAAGCTAACACATATCATCATAACCTGGAATTCATTTCACATCAAAATATTGTTGCATGTGATTGTATAGTGCTGCATAACAGGGAAAATACAGAAATTTTAAAGAAAAACATAGATTTTTGAATGTCAAGAGCTTGTATTTTAAATCTTCAACCGTCAACAACTATTACAATGATCACTTTATGTCTTTTAAAGGCCTTTACACATCAACCATTGAACAACCACCTCTACAACTTACTTTTAATCTTTTATGATCACATGAAACATAAAACACACTAATTTCAAGGTTGTTAACATCACTATTGAAATGTTTTAATTTTTTTACCTTTCAAACATTAAAAAGTACATCATTAAATTAATTATGTAATGGCATAAAAATTAAAAACATCAGGAATTAATTATGTAACAACATAATTCAAATATAATTCTATCAAGAAATTAATATCAAATAGATAATATAATCGCATAACTTATACATTTCAATGTCATTGATCTTCTTTTTCATCCAACTCTTTGTTTGTATCATCCGATCTAGATTCGACATTGTAAGGGTTGGTCATATCATCATCATCATCATCAATATTAGTTTCGATAATGTCATTATCAACATGGATATCATCTTCATGAACATTAACTCCTACATCATCATGATCTAGTTCCTCCTCTTTGACATTTTTGTCAGGGACATCATTAACTAACTATTGATCCTGATCATCATCTACATCATCTTCTAGTTCTTCGGTATCTTCTTCCACCACATTATACTTTACCAGCCTTCCTCTTGGATCATTTCTAACAACAAATGACCAACCCGGTTTACCTGGAACCTCTGAGTAAAATACCTGCTCACATTGGCTTGGAAGAACATAGGGTTCATTTCCAGCTCGCTTGATCAACCTTGTATTAACCATGGTAAATCCATTATCATGTTCAATAATAGTTCTCTTAGGATCATTTTCATTCAATCGTAGCCTATACCATAGGATGACGAAAAAAATTAATCTGAAGGACTTAAAGTCACACTCAAGTATATCATCCAAAATCCCATAGTATCGATTTTCTTAGACTGGATGTATGCCGCTTCTAGATGAAACATTAGTCACCTGAAAGACTGTTATACCAAAATCACAAGTTTTCTTCATGTCATCCAACATTTTGAGTCAAAATTTATGACCATTCCACCACATAGCCTTGTGGTGTTTCACCTGCAATATGTCAAACATGTTAAAATTATTGCAATATCATCAGTTGATAAACATATTTATTCTTGGCCAAATGTATGCAAAGAAAACAATCTCAACATATATATACATCAATATAATTGAAAATAATTAAATAATATGGGTGATTAATATATTTATACGTACTTTTTTATCTCTTAAACCATATTCTAAATGAATTTTCGTTTGTGTAACATTGGAATCTCCATTACGATGAGCTTCTTTAACCAATGAAGCCACACCTTCCCATGTTAATGTGTGACGAGATTGTTGATATCATTCAATCCATACCATCATCCAATCAAGATTGTTGGCAACATACAAATGTAGTGCATCCCATTCTCGACCAACTATATCAGAAAAATTTGAAATTTACAAATGACGTATAATTAGTTAAATACCATAGTATACGACCTTAATTTATAATTGATGTATATTAAAGATTAAAAATTAAATAAGTACAATATATATAAAAACCATATGTAAAATGTATTCCAATTAAGCTCCATGACCATCTTATAATTACCTCTCACTTTCCTCAATCTACCTTTCCCCATCAAGAACTCTCCTTCGAATTTGTTAATGGAGTTGGGATCCCAAATGCGATCTACATGGATCTTTGCTGCAAACTTAGGAAGACATTCACTAATGTACACCATGGTCTGGTATACTATATATCCCTCCACAATAGAACCCTCAGGATGTGCTCTTTGTCTAACCAAAGCCTTCAAAATTTCAAGTGTCTCTCAACCATCCACATTGACCTTGTGTGTACAGGTCCACATAATTCAATCTCCTCATCTGTTGTATGATTTAGTGTTCTTGTGTATTGAAAAATGTTGAAGGTAGACACTTTTGCATTTTGCACATTAGACGGGGAATTTTTATCTTCCAATAATTTATATCTTCTTTATGGATTTCTTTAGATGACAACCATCTACAAGTGATTCAAGGTGCAAATATATTAATGAGATTTAACAAAAATATATAGAATATTACTGTTATCAATAGTTTTGCACCCTGCTGAATGCAATATTCAGCAAACTACTGAAACATGGAAACCTCTTTTAGATGTGGGTGATCTTACGCGAAAGAGGAATCTCCAAAGTGAGCTGGTTCTCTGAATGATGAATTGTATTCTAAAACAACTTATGAGGAAGGGGATGAAGAATAACTGAACATAAAACTTATTTGTAAAAGATGATTCACCAAACTTATAAGAATTCAGACCTAACCACTCATAACAACTTATTGCAGTAATCCTCACAATCTCATTGGCACATATCCCATCAGTGATTTGCATGAAGATCTGGAAATCAAATACAACATGCAACCTGAAACATATAATTCTGAAACACAACCTATAACAGCAAGACATAAAAGGATTCCAATTTGAAAACACAAGTATATCAGATTGCTATTACAAAATTTGAGACAAAAAATAAGGAGAAATTTGCTGCTCTATTAAAGCTGGAAGAGTGTCAATCTGACCAAACTGAGTATCAAAAATTTTACAAGCTCCCCGAAATGAGTAAGGGCAAGAAAATCTAATCTGAACTATTGAGAATGGAGAGTTGAAAGACTAAATCTATCAAGAAACTCTCAAAGAAACCCTAATCTGAGCTCAAAAAAAGCTCAAGGAAAAAAGGCCTCAAACAAACCCAAAAACTGCTTTAAAGCAGAAAAAAGCACAAAGCTTTTATTATTACACTGTCCAGCACCTAAAAATAGGCAAATCCTGCTTTAAAAGTTCAAAAAACACCTTATCTCTCCAAGATAAGTTTGGAATTAGACCAAGAAGAAAAGTTAGTCAAAGATCTGCTAAAAATAGCAAGAAAACATCAAGTAGTTTATAAAACACTGCTTTTATGCTTCTGCTTTACAAGATGCAGACATTTTCAATTTTGTCTATTTTTGCAACTCAAAGATTGGAAATCTTTTGCAAAAAATAAAACTGCTTATTTCTCCAAGATACATTATAATTTTCTCAAAAAATCGAAAAAACATATTACATAATCACCCTTTTAACTCCATCATTGATTTCTCCAAAATCAATCAAAATAAAACCCTAAAAATAATTAACCCTAAGTCATAGGGTATTCACAAATATTATCACATTGTCTTCAGATAAAATAATAACATTAAGATTCCCAAGTCCTAATTCATTTTTCTAAGGCATAAGATAATTTTAGCTCAAATCCTAAAGTCCCTAAACACAACCCTAGGCATAAGGAATTCGGCCTAACATAATCAGTGATTTGGACTTAGGCTTAAAATAAATCACAAGGAATAGACTATGGGTTCGACCACCATTTGATATTCAACATGTGCATTTGAATGAACATTCCGGAGCTTCATAAGGTTCGAATTAGGGCATTGACCAAAAACAGGGGTGAACCCTAATTCTCATCATTTCACACCCATCACTTTGGAAAGAAAGAAATTATGTCTGAGAGAAAACTATCGCCATGATGATGTTGGATTCGAGCCTGTGTGCTTCAGAAATCTTTCCTTGCTCTCTAGTTGACCGAATCTCCAGTGGGTAAGTTTCTTTTCATGGCAAAAGGTTTCTCTACTTCACTATTTCGAGCATCAAAAAGACCTAAGGGCACGGCCTATGTGAGTTTTTTTCTGATCTTCTACTTTTTCCTTTGACTTCACCATACCATTATGAGCTCAAGCTCGACTTCTACAGTCCACTCCATGGAAGCTTGACTTGTGTTCTGACTTTTCCATTCTGTGCAAAGGTAAGCTAAATTTAATGGTTTTTATAACCTCTATTTTGGCCTTGAGGCCATGGTGAACTCACTCTGATGTCTTTACTCTACATTTTTGTGTGCTTCTCGTGCTCATTGTTGCGCTCCATTCACCAGTGAGAGCTCGGCCACCACTTGGAAACTCGAACCCCTGCATCTGGAAACTAAAAAGAAAGCTATGGCCGTGGCTTTAGACTCTATCAGAATTTTTAAACTGGTAATTTTCTCCATCTTTCTTCACTTCTCTAGAAACTTTAAGGTAATCCCTCTTGAAACATAGATTTTGGCCATGTTCAGGCCGTGCCAAATACGCACTATAGAAAGAAATTTTTTTGAATTTAAGTTCAACCTAGAATAGAAAATCTCCATTATGTCAATTTAGTAACATTTTTGTTGTGGGTATGATAGAAAGTTTAAAAAAAATTGTATTTTACTCTCACTGCATTCGACTCAAATCTGAGAGTTTGTATTCTTTTATATTTTTGCCATTTTCTCCCTATTTCACATGGGTATTTCTATAATTGATCTTTTTCTGCATTTTGAAGCCAACCCTGAAAATGGGTACTCGAAAATTTTAAGGAAAACTCCATTTTCTGAATTTCGTGCTAAATTGGAAATGGGTCTTTTTAATTATTGAAGGAAAATGCCTTTGCTTCTCTTCTAAACTTGATTCAACACAGAAATTTTCATTGTTTGTAGCTTACTATTGATTTCATGAAAAACCCATATGGGTATCATCAATTATCATATTTTTGTACTTTCGAAACCAAAACCCCATTAAGTTATTCGAAATTTCTAAACAAAAATGCATTTTTCTGTATCTGAAAACATTAGAGACTATGAAATAATTGTTATTCCTTTTATCCAGATGGCTCAAGCTAGAACAAAACGTGATTTACCCCACACTTCTGAAACAAAACAATATCATGGGTTTTGGAATTTTTTAAAGCAAAAGCATGTATTTAAATTCTGACAGAACTCGACCTTCCATACTTGTTTGAAATGATGATAAACTATGTACATACTTGCATTTATTTCAGAATCTAATATTGGCATTTAATGTTTACTTTCATATTCTCCTTCAAAAATGTTAATTATACTCTGCTTCTGAGCTCTTTTAAGCATTCAGACTCCTTTATTCTGCATTTTGCATTTTTTAGACAATGAACTCATGCCTCCTCTTAGTAGCAAAAGACATCTTGGATGTTTGTCTTTATTTCAATCTCATTAGCATACTGTATATTTTGAAAGAGAGCCACCTACTGCATCACTATTACCTGAGTGAAAAGTGCCTTCAGATGTGTATATAAAAACATGATGGAAAACAGGAACTTGTGTGTTTGTTTATACTCGTTTGACTCATATTCCCAGTTTTCATTTTGGAATTTCTGGACATCTTTTGATAGTTGAATGACACCCGAACTTGATTCATAATCATTTTCCTTTTCTGATAAGAGCAACTAACCTCTTGTTATAGCACTGTCATTGACATGGATCTGTAAACTATTTTTAAAAGAACAACCAACATTCACATTCTGAGAGTACTCTCCAGGCACTAAGAATTTGAAAGATCTGTCTTGAGTGCACATTTTGGAACCGATATACATATGAAGCTCAAAATTGAAATTCCATTATGATCTCCTATTGCATTATGTGTTCATCTTGTAGAGATAACAGGAACCCTACCTCACTGTTCTATCCAGATGATGACTGAGTAATCTGGAAATGATCAACATCCTGCATATTTGTTATATTTAATTTATAGCTTGACCAATTACAAGTGATGTTTTTCTGACATCTATAACTCATAGAAAACAAAATGAAAGAACGTCACATTTGATTGTTGTCCTTGAATAATCATCGACACACGATCCCGTTTGAGGCACCATCACAATCAAAATGAGTTCACTGTCTTTCTTGAAGCTCTTAATAACCAGTACTAAACTTTAACACAGCAACTTCATTTCCTTTATTTGAATTCTATAGAGGCTTTACCTTTTGTTCTTGGACTGCAACATTGCATCAGTATGAACCACTTTCAAACACCGGTTTAAATGTATAGCTGGTAACTCAGAATCATTCCGGAAAGAAAATACTTGCTCCTTTGTTATTTTTTCTGAAAAGGTCACTTTATTATTACCGTTGATAATGTAGTATTTCTTCACCAGTCAACTCAGAACTAGAAATTTGTCTAACACTCAGGTGCACTATCTATATTTGTATTCATGAGCAACATGGTACTCTTCATGCATTTTTATATTTCACTACACAAACTGCTTTCAGAAACTATTCTCTTCGATGATGAAAATTAGAACAAAACGTTAAGGCATATTTATGCCTATTCACTGCCTGAAAGAGAAATAATGAATTGAAACTCACATGACACATGTTATAATCAGCATAGAAAATGAAATAATTCAGTAATTCTGATGCAAATGCATCCTGTTAAATTCCTTAAGTGAACTAAACTCACTGTTCACCTGTAGCCTTCAGAAAGAAATGTTGATTGTTATGAATGCACGATTGGTTTTGTTACTTGATGGATAACTCTGTTTCACTCTTTCAATTGTATTTCACTTTGTTTGATGTATATGATGAAATATCTTTCAAAAATAGCCCATTTAATGCATAGGGTAGCATGCCAGGCTCTACCCTTGTGGGAGCCCGTTTTACTCCACATGCTTGGTCTTCGAATAATGTTCCGCTTCATGACTTAACCTATACCTACACAACGAAACAAATAGCATTAGCATAAAAATAGAACATGTTGATTATGATGTTGATACTTCTTCTTCAGTTCACTTCTTCATATTGCATTTAATTTTCTTCTTATTGTTTCAATGCATTGCTCATAGTATACTGTATTATTGTAGGTGCATCATATGAGTTATGTCATAGTCGGAGCCACTGACACCCCTCTTCTCTTCTTACAGGTCAACGAAGCTGGAAACGGCGAGGTGCACCTTTCAACATCAAGCATCGATAATAGGAAATGATGACTATGTTGTTGCTTATATGTTCTCCTTTCAGATCTTCAGTAGTGCATTGTGCTGTGAGAAATGCATTGGAACAGTTATGGTTAAATCCACGGCTTGTGTGGATCCTTGATTTCATTTTTTGCTTCTCAGTTGAAAAGAAAAATGCATCTCATGCAATGTTGTAATATTATTTTTATTGTGAAATCAAATAAAGCCTTGTGAAAATATGAATTCTTTTGAAATGAATAAAAGTATCTGAAACGCTATCTTGCACATGTACTCAATTCTGTCTTTCTTCAAAATATGCAACATCTGAATGGCACTCTGAAACTTTATAACTTCACTAAAATGCATAACTGTTACTCAAATACACAAAGCAAGGCGAAACAACACTTAAAAAAACAAATATACAGTTCCACTTAATGGCAAATAATAATCAGCCAACTCCTCTATTTGAGCTAAGCATAGATCAGTGGCCTTTAAAACAATTCATTGGGTGCGGAGTCAGATCTTCCCCCTCTTGTGAACTCAAAAAAACATGAACAACAACACTCCAAACAGCAACAAGAAAATGAAACAAAACTTGAAAGCAAACTAACAAGCTCTGGTGGCCAACAAAACAATGCGCAGCAGCGCTTATAGAAAGCAAACTATTGAAATGAAATATGCGGAATGCACTTATTTGCAAACTACTCTACCTAACAGTGAGATAACTTATCTCAAAGGCAGTGCTTGAGGTGAATCATATTTACTGGGATAGACAGCACCTCAGCAGTCATTTTGGAAAGTTGGAATGTGTTGTGTTCTTTGCATTTCGTAATCACATAAGGCCCATCCCACATTGCATTGAACTTAGAATGTTGTCCAGGTCTACTTTTGAATTCATTCCACTTGAAGACTAGATCTCCAACAATGAAATCACGAGGCTTTGCCCTCTTGTCAAAAGTATTCTTCATTTGTGCTTCATATATTTCTAGCTATCTCAGAGTTTCTTTTCTGGTTTCTTCAAGCTGAACCAGCTGTGCAAACCTCACTTCAAGAGGTTGTTCATTCAGCAACTCAAGTTCTTTAATATAACTCAATGTTGGTAACTCAATTGAAATAGGCAACTTAGCCTCTCTGCCATAAGTCAAAACAAAGGGTGAACAGCTAGTGGCTCTTTTAGGAGTTATTCTGTCAGCCCAAAGGGCCAGCTTCAGCTTTCCATGCCACGTTCTCTGGTTATCTTCAACAGTCTTCTTGATTATTTGAATCAGATTCTTATTTGTGGATTCTACTTGGCCATTACCTTGCAGATAATAATTTTATGAAGTGTTCAGATAGATGTTATTTCTGACAGACCAATCTGAAATCTTTAATCCAATGAAAGCTAAACCATTATCTGAAATGATTGAATCTGGAACACCAAATCTCGATATGAGATCTTGATAAAAATTAAGCACTGAAGTCTCGTTTGCTTTCTTTAAAGTGACAGCTTCAGTCCACTTTGTAAAGTAATCAATGGCCGTAAGAATCCACTTATGACCTGGACTCGAAGGTGGGTTCACAAGACCAAAAAAATCTAAGCCCCACTTGGCAAAGGGTTGTTCTACCTGAATCGGGTGCAGGGGCAGCGGTGAAAGCCTCTGTTTACCAGCAGATAATGCACATTTTTCACATTTTCAGGCCCATGTAATAGCATCTTTAAATAGATCTGGCCAATAATAACCAGCTCTCATAATTTTCAGAGCTATTGTTCTTGCAGCAAAGTGACCTCCAGAAGGTCCATCATGAAACTCTGCTAGCAGCTTGTCAACTTGATCAGGTTGAATGCAACGTAATAAAACGCCTTGGAAATCTCTTCCATAGAGAACACCATCAATAACTGCATAAGGGATGGCTTGCAATCTATAGTACCTTCTTTTCACCCTATCCAAGCCTTCGGGGCATTCACCAGTTTGCAGATAATGTTCCATCTGCTGCAACCATGTCGCAAGAGGTGCTTGAAAAGCACTTAAGACATCATTACTTAGCACTATTTCTACATTTGCAGCCTCTTTTAACCTGTTGTTTTCACTTCCAACAATTTTCTCACACAAACCTTTGCCTCTAATGAGCTTGATTACTTTAATGTCAACATCAAACTCCATCACTTTAGTGATCCAACCAGCACGCTTATCATTAATATCTTTATTAAGTAGGAAATCTTTGACAGTCGAATGAGCCACTAATAAATGAACCTTGCTGTTGGATAGCATGTGTCTAAATTTCTTCAAACTTCTACAACAGCAAAAACATGTTTCTCCACAAAAGAGTACTTTACCTCGTAATCGTGCAGAACTTGACTGAAAAATGCAGCAGGCTACTCTAAGCCTTCCTCATTTTGCTGGCATAACATAGCTGAAACTGTATCCACTCCTTCAAAAGCATACAGGATGAAATCTTTGTCAAAATTTGGATTAATCAGAGTAGGAGCGGTTGCGAGCGCTTCTTTGATCTGCTCGAAGCTCCTCTTGCCTTCCTTGGTCCAATTGAATGGCATGTTCTTCTTTAGCATTGAAGTGAGAGGTTGTAGCAAGGCTGCGATATTTGGTATAAACCTACTTACAAAATGTATTCGCCCAAGAAAGCTTTGCAAGCCTTTCTTATGGGCTAGTAATGGCAATTGAAGAATTGCAGAAACTCTTTCAGGATCGATCTAAATACCTTGCTTTGAAACGATGTGTCCCAGCAATTTGCCTTCATGCACCAAAAAGATACACTTTTTCAGATTGAGAGACACTCTGAACTTTCTACACCTTTGAAAAATCTGTTCCAAGTGATCTAATTGTTCATTAGCATTTTTGGAAAAAATAGTTATATCATCTAAATATACCAGAACAAACTTGTTCATAAGGCCATGAAAAGCAATATCCATAACACGCTGGAACGTTGCTCCAACATTTAATAAGCCGAAAGGCATCTTCTTGCAGGCCATCGTGCCCCACTTGGTTTTGAACGCTATCTTAAACTGATCCTCTTGCTTAACCAGAATCTGGTTATAACCTGAGTAGCCATCTAACAAAGAGAATCTGTCAGAACCAAAAACTACCTGTAAAATATGCTCCATGGAAGGGAGTGGGTAATGGTCTTTCAAAGACGCTCTATTCAGATCTCAGAAATCAACGTAAAGTCTGATTTCTCCACTCTTCTTCCTGACTGGTACTAAATTTGACACCCAAGAGGTGTGCTTGATAGGGAAAATGGTACCGCTTTCAACTAGCTTGTTTAGTTCAACCTTCATGAGGTGTTCCAACTTAGGATTAAGTGGTCTTTGCTTCTGCCTTACTAGTTTTGCATCGGGTTCAAGCTCGATGGTATGTTGTGCTAAATCAAGGTTAAAACCTCTTAAATCTTTGTATTCCCAAGCAAAAACATCACTATATTTTTGACATAACAGAATGAAAGCTTGTTGTTCCTCTTGACTGCACACCTTACAAAGTTTGAGAAGCTGAATAATGCTCCTCTTTAACTGTTAAGTTGCACTTGTCCTTCCGAACTTGATCATCTAAATTAAAGACAGATTCTAATGTCACCAAACCTTTCGGCAGCTTATTGGTCTTTAATTGCACGATCTGGTCCTCATATTGTTGTTGCCATTTTTGCTAATTTCCATCTGCGAACTCAGCTTCAGCAATTAGAAAATTCATGGTTTGCTCATCGCTATCAAAAACCTGCCAGCTCACATTATTATCAGGTACAGAAGGTATGACCACTATTTTCATGTACTGACGTGCTTCTATTTTATGAACCTCTTTGGGAATGTCAAATTGGGCTCCTATGGCAGCGAGTCTGTCAACATGCTTATTTTGATTCTGAGGAATTGACATGATATTAAAAGCATCAAAATCTTCCATTAAATCCCATATACGATGCTTGTATTTCTTAACTAAATCATTTTTTGTAGCATTTAAATTTCTGACCTGATTCACAATCAGCTCTAAATCACTATAAACTTGCAAAAATTTAATACCTCACTCACGGGCCAACTCAAGGCCATGTACCAATGCTTCATACTTAGCTATATTATTTGAACAGCTAAAAGCAAATATGCAGGCTGAATAATACTTATCTCCTTCGGGCGATATCAGCATGGCTCCACCTCCAGCACCAACACTGCTTCTCGAACCATCGAAATAAAGTTTCCACAACTCATTATATTTTTCTGCAGACAGTTCATCCTCTTTGCAAAGATTAGGCATATCGCAATCAGATTCACGAATCATATAAACTCCTAAACCTACCTCATCTATGTTTTGGGACAGATCAAGCTCGTGATCTTCGGCTGCCCATTCATCGAGACTGATGTAGTCTGCCTGGGTGCTACAGTCTGAGGTCATGGTTTTCTCCTCCATTGCAGAGGTGGTGTAGAGATTAGCATTTATAGGGCTTGGAGAGTATGGTTCGATATGGTCTTTGGCGAGAGGCTCAGACTTAATGGTCACCTTCGTACCGTACCTTGTTCTAAAAAATAGATGAGACCAATCGGAAGACAAAAACCCACCCAACTTGGCTGTAAAGTCCCGTGATAAACAAATGGCGAAGTGTGGCAGTAAGTCAATAACATGAATATCTTGGTGAATAGCGAAACTCGGGGTTGCATGCAAGGTAAGAGCTAAATTTCTTATTATGCTAGCAGTCTTAATAGCAGACCTGTCTAATTGCACTACGCATTTCTAAGGGTTAGGCTCATAAACAAGACCTAATTTATCGACTAAACTTTTAGGCATGACTGAACTGCTAGCACTAGAGTCGACCATACAATTATGCACGATTTTATCACCTATGATCAGACTTAAGTAAAACGGAGGGGGTTTTACCTCTTTTGCCTTTTGACCACTTTTCTCCTCCAAGTCATTAGATAACACAACTTTTGCAATTCCTTGATTGGTGTTGTCAGAAATAGACAACTCAGTTAATGCATCCTGCAATAAGTTTTTTTCTCCTGGAAGCTACTGAGCATCTAATATCGACATATTGACAGTAGTTTTCTTGAGATGCTCAATGATATTGAAGGATGAAACATTTACCTTTTGCTGGTTTTTTGTAACAACTTCATTTTGCTTCTGCGTAGGCTGAGAATGCATTTATGACAACTCCTTGTTAGGTATTTCCTATTCCCTTTGCAGAACCTGCATTTTAGGCTGAGTGGTAGCGTTAATTTCTGATGAAATAGGCTACTTACTGATTGGTGGCTACTGCTGCAAAGTCCCAACCTATTGTCCTAAATCCATAGCTCACTTTTTAGATCTGGTATTGGTTGAAATAGGGGAATTTTTTTGATCTTGGCCATTCATGCCACAGAATTCAGAGCTCTGCAAGTTCGGCAAGGCAACTTCAAAATTTTCTTGCTGCTCTAAATTTTGATCTGTCGTGTTTTCTGAAACAGCATATATATTCTGCACCATTAAAGCTTGGTTTCTCACTCCGTTGGTGCAAGCCGACTGGTTGTGGGGTTGGTTGCATTGGTAACACTAGTCACAATCTTGAGCGACATTGTTTTGCGGCACAAGCTCTTTTGACGTGCTGGCCTTGTTCAGATTGCATGGCTGGAATGGCCGGGGGTTGAAATTCCTCCTTTGAGCCTGGTAATCACCTTGGAAAGCGGGTCTATTTTGTTGTTTTTGCTGATATGAGGCTTGATAAGGCTTATGTTTTTGGCCAACGTGCTTCTTAATAGTCACAAGGTCATTCCTAACGGTCTTTAATATGTTTTTAAGCTCTTGCATCTCAGGATTTGGGGCTGCCGTAGTGACTTCTTGGACTGTACTATGTTATCCTATTGCTGGAACTAGCGGGACAGCAGCCAAGGGGGGCACAACAGCAGGAATAGGCAGCTGTATTTCTAGAAATAAGGGCATGGGGGTTCTAGGAGCTATGTCTTCAGCTTGAATGAGGCAATTTTCAACATTAATAGCAATGTTATAAGAATTTGGAAGCGTTAAACCACCCATGGACTGAGTCATAACAGTAATCTTACTATTAAAAGCCTTTAGATAAAAAAAATGCATGTGTCGGTAAGGGTTTTACCGTTGCCAGGATTCTATCCCAAGTCCTCTGGAATCTGTAGTTGAAATCCGCCAATTGCTCGTGTGGCGCCCTTTGAATGGTACTTAACTGCTCTAACAAAGATAAGTTGTCAGATTTATCCACGAAGTGTTGGTATAGACCACTACCTAGAGCGTCCCATGTTCTGATTAAGTTTGCAGCGAGACCTTTGAACCACTGTAGCGCTTTGCCCTTGAGTGAAGCAGCTAGCAGCCTTAGAGCAACGTTCTCTTGAGTAATGTTAGGTACTGAACATAACGTGGCTACATCACGAATGTGTTCAACTAGCGTTGTGTAGTCTTCTCTGGTGAAATATGGTAGTCCCTGAAGTGCTACAACCAGAATATCATCATGCTGGGCAATATCTAACAGACTGCCCCCATTAAAGGGTGCGAACGGATGCTGCCTCAGTGGTGCTGCCATTGGTGTCGCTTGAGAGATCGGTACTAGTACACTAGGCAACATAACTAGAGCACCAAGAACGAGAGGTGTTGACTTTGATCTTGTGTGGACTTCAAAAAGTCTTCTTGCTGTCCTGCCTCTCCTTCGTGATGGGGACAGCTCCTGATACTTGAACGGTTTTGAACTTGATCTTGTTTCAATATTTCTCATGCACGGGTTGTACTAGCATGCAGAAAAAAGAACCGAAGTTGCGAGGTATATTGGTAGCCTCGAGAAGGCTGAAAAGGATCTGCTGCATATACCAAACAGCAAACTGAAAAAATTAAAATGCTCTAAAAGTTACTTTCAGATGTCCCACCGGGCATGCCAAAAACTGTTATCAATAGTTTTGCACCCTGCTGAATGCAATATTTAGCAAACTAATGAAACATGGAAACCTCTATCATATCTGGGTGATCTTACGCAAAAGAGGAATCTCCAGAGTGAGTTGGTTCTTTGAATGATGAATTGTATTCTAAAACAACTTATGAGGAAAGGGATGAAGAATAACTGAACATAAAACCTATTTCTAAAAGATGATTCACCAAACTTATAAGAATTCAGACCTAACAACTCATAACAACTTCTTTATTGTAGTAATCCTCACAACCTCATTGGCACATATCCCATCAGTGATTTGCATGAAGATCTGGAAATCAAATACAACACGCAACCTGAAACATATAATTCTGAAACACAACCTATAACAGCAAGACATAAAAGGATTCCAATTTGAAAACACAAGTATATCAGATTACTATTACAAAATTTGAGACAGAAAATAAGGAGAAATTTGTTGCTCTATTAAAACTGGAAGAGTGTCAATCTGACCAAACTGAGTATCAAAAAGTTTACAAGCTCCCCGAAATGAGTAAGGGAAAGAAACTCTGATCTGAACTACTGAGAATGGAGAGTTGAAATACTAAATCTATCAAGAAACTCTCAAAGAAACCCTAATCTGAGCTCAAAAAAAGCTCAAGGAAAAAAGGCCTCAAACAAACCCAAAAACTGCTTTAAAGTAGAAAAAAGCAAAAAGCTTTTATGATTACACTGTCCAGTCCCTAAAAATAGGCAAATCCTGCTTTAAAAGTTCAAAAAACACCTTGTCTCTCAGAGATAAGTCTGGAATTTGACCAAGAAGAAAAGTCACTCAATGATCTGCTAAAAATAGCAAGAAAACATAAAGCAGTTTATAAAACACCGCTTTTATGCTTCTGCTTTACAAGATGCAGACATTTTCAATTTTGTCTATTTTTGCAACTCAAATATTGGAAATCTTTTGCAAAAAATAAAATTGCTTATTTCTCCAAGATACATTCTGATTTTCTCAAAAAAATTGAAAAAACATATTACATAATCACCCTTTTAACTCCATCATTGATTTCTCCAAAATCAATCAAAATAAAACCCTAAAAATAATTAACCCTAAGTCATAGGGTATTCACAAATATTATCACATTGTCTTCACATAAAACAATAACATTAAGATGCCCAAGTCCCAATTCATTTTTCTAAGGCATAAGATAATTTTAGCTCAAATCCTCAAGTCCCTAAACACAACCCTAGGCATAAGGAATTCGGCCTAACATAATCAGTGATTTGGACTTAGGCTTAAAATAAATCACAAGGAATAGACTATGGTTTCGACCACCATTTGATATTCAACATGTGCATTTGAATGAACATTCTGGAACTTCACAAGGTTCGAATTAGGGCATTGACCAAAAACAGGGGCGAACCCTAATTCTCATCATTTCACATCCGTGACTTTGGAAAGAAAGAAATTTTGTCTGAGAGAAACCTGCCGCCATGATGATGTTGGATTCAAGCCCATGTGCTTCAGAAATCTTTCCTTGCTCTCTAGTTGACCGAATCTCCAGTGGGTAAGCTTCTTTTCATGGCAAAAGGTTTCTCTACTTCACTATTTCGAGCATCAAAAAGCCCTAAGAGCACGACCTGTGTGAGTTTGTTTTTGATCTTCTACTTTTTCCTTTGACTTCACCATACCATTATGAGCTCGAGCTCGACTTCTACAGTCCACTCCATGGAAGCTCGACTTGTGTTCTGACTTTTCCATTCTGTGCAAAGGTAAGCTAAATTTAATAGTTTTTATAACCTCTATTTTGGCCTTGAGGCCGTGGTGAACTCACTCTGATGTCTTTACTCTACATTTTTGTGTGCTTCTCGTGCTCATTGTTGCGCTCCATTCACCAATGAGAGCTCCACAACCACTTGGAAAATTGAACCCCTGCATCTGGAAACTAAAAAGAAAGCTATGGCCACGACTTTAGACTCTATCAGAATTTTTAAACTGGTAATTTTCTCCATCTTTCTTCGCTTATCTGGAAACTTTAAGGTACTCCCTCATGACACATAGATTTTGGCCATGTTCAGGCCATGCCAAATACGCACTATAGAAAGAAATTTTTTTGAATTTAAGTTCGACCCAGAACAGAAAATCTCCATTATGTCAATTTAGTAACATTTTTGTTTGTGGGTATGATAGAAAGTTTTAAAAAAATTGTATTTTACTCTCACTGCATTCGACTCAAATCTGAGAGTTTGTATTATTTTATATTTTTGCCATTTTCTCCAGATTTCATATGGGTATTTCTGTAATTGATCTTTTTCTACATTTTCAAGCCAACCCTGAAAATGGGTACTCGAAAATTTTAAGGAAAACTCCATTTTCTGAATTTCGTGCTAAACTAGAAATGGGTCTTTTTAATTATTGAAGGAAAATGCCTTTGCTTCTCTTTTGAACTTGATTCAACAGAAAAAATTTCATTGTTTGTAGCTTACTGTTGATTTCATGAAAAACCCATATGGGTATCATCAACTATCATATTTATGTGTTTTCGAAAGCGAAACCCCATGAAGTTATTCGAAATTTCTGAAGAAAAATGCATTTTTCTGTATTTGAAAACATTAGAGACTATGAAATAATTGTTATTCATTTTATCCATATGGATCGAGCTAGAACAAAAAGTGATTTACCCCACACTTCTGAAACAAAACAATATCATGGGTTTTGGAATTTTTTAAAGCAAGAGCATGTATTTAAATTCTGACAGAACTCAACCTTCCATACTTGTTTGAAATGATGATAAACTGTGTACATACTTGCGTTTCTTTCAGAATCTAATATTGGCATTTGATGTTTACTTTCAGATTCTCCTTCAGAAATGTTAATTATACTCTACTTGTGAGCTCTTTTAAGCATTCAGACTCCTTTATTCTGCATTCTACATTTTTTAGACAATGAACTCATGCCTCCTCTTAGTAGCAAAAGACATCTTGGATGTTTGTCTTTATTTCAATCTCATTAGCATACTGTACATTTTGAAAGAGAGCCACCTACTGTATCACTGTTGCCTGAGTGAAAAGTGCCTTCAGAAGTGTATATAAAAACATCAATGAAAACATGAACTTGTGTGTTTGTTTATACTCATTTGACTCATATTCCCAGTTTTCATTTTGGCATTTATGGACATCTTTTGATAATTGAATGACACCCGAACTTGATTCATAATCATTTTCCTTTTCTGATAAGAGCAACTAACCTCTTGTTATAGCACTGTCATTGACATGGATCTGTAAACTATTTTTAAAAGAACAACCAACATTCACATTCTAAGAGTACTCTCCAGGCACTAAGAATCTGAAAGATCTGTCTTGAGTGCACATTTTGGAACCGATATACATATGAAGCTCAAAACTAAAATTCCATTATGATCTCCTATTGCATTCTGTGTTCATCTTGTAGAGATAACAGGAACCCTACCTCACTATTCTGTCTAGATCATGACTGAGTAATCTGGAAATGATCAACATCCTACATATTTGTTATATTTAATTTATAGCTTGACCAATTACAAGTGATGTTTTTCTGACATCTGTAACTCATAGAAAACAAAATGAAAGAACCTCATATTTGATTGTTGTCCTTGACTAATCATCGACACACGATCCTGTTTGAGGCACCATCACAATCAAAATGAGTTCACTGTCTTTCTTGAAGCTCTTAATAACCAGTACTAAACTTTAACACAACTTCATTTCCTTTATTTGAATTCTGTAGAGGATTTACCTTTTGTTCTTGGACTGCAACATTGCATCAGTATGAACCACTTTCAAACATCGGTTTAAATGTATAGCTGGTAACTCAAAATCATTTTGGAAAGAAAATACTTGCTCCTTTGTTATTTTTCTGAAAAGGTCACTTTATTATTACCGTTGATAATGCAGTATTTCTTCACCAGTCAACTCAGAACTAGAAATTTGTCTAACACTCAGGTGCACTGTCTATATTTGTATTCATGAGCAACATGGTACTCTTCATGCATTTTTATATTTCACTGCACAAACTGCTTTCAGAAATTGTTCTCTTCGATGATGAAAATTAGAACAAAACGTTAAGGCATATGTATGCCTGTTCACTGTCTGAAAGAGAAATAATGAATTGAAACTCACATGACACATGTTATAATTAGGACAGAAAATGAAATAATTCAGCAATTCTGATGCAAATGCATCCTGTTAAATTCCTTAAGTGAACTAAACTCACTGTTCACATGTAGCCTTTAGAAAGAAATGCTGATCATTATGAATACACAGTTGGTTTTGTTACTTGATGGATAACTCTATTTCACTCTTTTAGTTGTATTTCACTTTGTTTGATGTATATGATGAAATATCTTTCAAAAACGGCCCATTTAATGCATAGGGCAGCATGTCAGACTCTACCCTTATGGGAGCCCATTTTACTCCACATGCTTGGTTTTCGAATAATGTTCCGCTTCATGACTTAACCTATACCTGCACAAGGAAACAAACAGCGTTAGCATAAAAATAGAACATGTTGATTATGATGTTGATACTTCTTCTTCAGTTCACTTCTTCATACTGCATTTGATTTTCTTCTGATTGTTTCAATGCATTCCTCATAGTATATTGTATTCTTGTAGGTGCATCATATGAGTTATGTCATAGTCGGAGCCACTGAAACCCCTCTTCTCCTCTTACAGGTCGATGAAGCTCGAAACGGTGAGGTGCACCTTTGAACATCAAGCGTCGATAACAGGCAATGATGACTATGTTGTTGCTTATATGTTCTCCTTTTGCATCTTCAGTAGTGCATTATTCTGTTAGAAATGCATTGGAACAGTTATAGTTAAATCCATGGCTTGTGTGGATCCTTGATTTCATTTTTTGCTTCTCAGTTGAAAAGAAAAATGCATCTCATGCAATGTTGTAATATAATTTTGATTGTGAAATCAAATAAAGCCTTCTGAAAATATGAATTCTTTTGAAATGAATAAAAGCATCTGAAATGCTATCTTGCACATGTACTCAATTCTGTCTTTCTTCAAAATATGCAACATCTGAATGGCGCTCTGAAACTTTATAACTTCACTAAAATGCATAACTATTACTCAAATGCACAAAGCAATGTGAAACAACACTTAAAAAAAAAATTTGCAGTTCCACTTAATGGAAAATAATAATCAGCCAGCTCCTCTATTTGAGCTAAGCATAGATCAGTGGCCTTTAAAACAATTCGTTGGGCGTGGAATCAGATCTGCCCCCTCTTGTGAACTTAGAAAAACATGAAAAACAACACTCTAAATAGCAGCAAGAAAATGAAACAAAACTTGAAAGCAAACTAACAGGCCCTGGTGGCCAACAAAACAATGCGCAGTAGTGCTTATAGAAAGCAAACTATTGAAATGAAATGTGTGGAACGCACTTATTTGCAAACTACTCTACCTAACAGTGAGATAACTTATCTCAAAGGTAGTGCTTGAGGTGGATCCCATTTACTGGGATAGACAGCACCTCACCAGTCATTTTGGAAAGTTGGAATGCATTGTGTTCTTTGCATTCCGTAATCACATAAGGCCCATCTCACATTGCATCAAACTTGGAATGTCTTCCAGGTCTACTTTTAAGTTCATTCCACTTGAAGACTAAATCTCCAACAATGAAATCATGAGGCTTCGCCCTCTTGTCAAAAGTATTCTTCATTTGTGCTTGATGTATTTCTAGTTGTCTTAGAGCTTCTTTTCTGGTTTCTTCAAGCTCAACCAGCTGTGCAAACCTCACTTCAAGAGGTTGTTCATTCAACAACTCTAGTTCTTTAACATAACTCAATGTTGGTAACTCAATTGAAATAGGAAACTTAGCCTCTCTGCCATAAGTCAAAACAAAGGGTGAACAACCAGTGGCTCTTTTAGGATTTATTCTGTCAGGACAAAGGGCTAGCTTCAGCTTTTCATGCCACATTCTCTGGTTATCTTCAACATTCTTCTTGATTATCTGAATCAAATTCTTATTTGTGGATTCCGCTTGGCGATTACCTTGCGGATAATAATTTGATGAAGTGTTCAGATAGATGTTATTTCTAACAGACCAGTCAGAAATCTTTAATCCGATGAATGTTAAACCATTATCTGAAATGATTGAATTTGGAACACCAAATCTCAGTATGACATATTGATAAAAATTAAGCACTGAAGTCTCGTTTGCTTCCTTTAAAGTTGCAGCTTTGGTCCACTTTGTAAAATAATCAGTGGCAGTAAGAATCCACTTATGACTTGCACTCGAAGGTAGGTTCACAAGACCAACAAAATCTAAGCCCCACTTGGCAAAGGGTTGTTCTACCTAAATCGGGTGCAGGGGCAGCGGTGCAAGCCTCTGTTTACCAGCAAAAAATGCACATTTTTCACATTTTTGGACCCATGTAATAGCATCTTTAAATAGATCTGGCCAATAATAACTAGCTCTCATAATTTTCAAAGTTGTTGTTCTTGCAGCAAAGTGACCTCCAGAAGGTCCATCATGAAACTCTGCAAGCAGCTTGTCAACTTGATCAGGTTGAATGCAATGTAATAAAACACCTTGGAAATCTCTTCCATAGAGAACGCCATCAATAACTGCATAAGGGATGGCTTGCAATCTATAGTACCTTCTTTTTGCCCTATCCAAGCCTTCAGGGCATTCATCAGTTTATAGATAATGTAACATTTGCTGCAACCATGTAGCAAGAGGTGCTTGAACAGCACTTAAGACATCATTACTTAGCACTATTTATGCATTTGCAGCCTCTTTTAACCTGTTGTTTTCACTTCCATCAATTTTCTCAGACAAACCATTGCCTCTAACGAGCTTGGTTACTTTGATGTCAACATCGAACTCCATCACTTTAGTGATCCAACCAGCACGCTTATCATTAATATCTTTATTAAGTAGGAAATCTTTGATAGTCGAATGAGACACTAATAAATGAACCTTGCTGTTGGATAGCATGTGTCTAAATTTCTTCAAACTTCTACAACAGCAAAAACATGTTTCTCCACAAAAGAGTACTTTACCTCGTAATCGTGTAGAACTTGACTGAAAAATGCAACAGGCTACTCTAAGCCTTCCTTTTTTTGCTAGCATAACATAGTTGAAACTGTATCCACTCCTCCAAAAGCATACAGGATGAAATCTTTGTCAAAATTTGGATTAATGAGAGTAGGAGCAACTGCAAGTGCTTCTTTGATCTGCTCGAAGCTCCTCTTGCCTTCCTTGGTCTAACTGAATGGCATGTTCTTCTTTAGCATTGAAGTGAGAGGTTGCAGCAAGGCTGCGATATTTGGTATAAACCTCCTTACGAAATTTATTCGCCCAAGAAAGCTTTGCAAGCCTTTCTTATGGGTTGGTAATGGCAATTCGAGAATTGCAGAAACTCTTTCAGGATCGATCGAAATACCTTTCTTGGAAATGATGTGTCCCAGCAATTTTCCTTCATGCACCGAAAAGATACACTTTTTTGGATTGAGAGACACTCTGAACTCTTTGCACCTTTGAAAAATTTGTTCCAAGTGATCTAAGTGTTCATTAGCATTTCTGGAAAAAATAGTTATATCATCTAAATATACCAGAACAAACTTGTTCATAAGGCTGTGAAAAGCCATATCCATAGCACGCTGAAACGTTGCTCCAGCATTTGAAAAGCCAAAAGGAATCTTCTTGTAGGCCATCGTGCCCCACTTGGTTTTGAACGTTGTCTTAAACTGATCCTCTTGCTTAACCAGAATCTGGTTATAACCTAAGTAGCCATCCACTAATACATTTGACTGCAAAATACGACGAAACTATCCGAAAAAATATGTAAAATTCGATGTTCGTCAGGTGCTTGTAAAATTTGATGTGTAATTTCCAATTTTTTTGAAAGTTTATCCCCGACGTTCGTTGAAATATCGACGAACCTGGTGTTCGTTGAAATGTCGGCTATTATTTTCGTCGAATGTTCGACAAACATGAAAATTTTAAAAAATCAAATTGTAATTTACATAAAGAAGTGAGTTCACCGACGACATGCATGTTGTTTTGCCTCTACTTGAGACAGCTTTGTGGAGAACTAAGGACGCATTTTCTTGGGAAAAATCAGAAAAATTCAAGAAGATATGACCGTGCTGAGGGTAGTCATTGTCTTTTGCAGTAATCTCTGCTGTGAAGTCGCATTTGTAGTTCCAGTTTGGAAAAATCATATTTTAAAGCAGCCATCTCATCAGATTTCATTTGTAGAGATACATGTGGGTTTTGAGAATTTCTTATGTCCGCATTTTGTTGTGTGGAATCACTCCTATAAGATCGCCAAGGAACAGATTCTTGTGGAATGTAATTATGATCCATAACTCAGATACTGTGTAAGTACAGCTTGTGCTATAATAGCCATGCTGTGATGTATCTTATGTGTGACCCAAGTTTAATGTATTACAAGCAGATAGAAATGGAGGCACCTATATAATGTAGAAGTAATCCAGTTGTATAATGTAGGTGTCAATCATCATTGGGTGCATTCAGGTTGTCTCAAGTTTAACAGGTTAGGATGTAATTATAGCATGATCGAAGAGTGATTACCTCTTGCTGCAATAAAGAGCCTATAACTCTGGTTGATATGTGGAGTGGTTGTGTTATATCAATTATGTAGTGCATTCAAGCACAACCCATGTTTAATGGGCTATTCTAGAGAGTGATCAAGATTTTCTAAACCTTATGAATGTTACTTGACATATATTTGCATAATCTAAAATTCCTTCAGAGGCTTTTGAAGTATCAATGTATCTTATATAGGGTTTAGAATGATTTCTTTGAATTAAAAAAATAAATAAATGATGTATTTCCCTGTAATTAGATAATGTGGAGATCTCCTAAATCTGCCCCAGCACACTATCCTCTTTGGCACTGTATTCATTACTCCAGCTACTAAGTTTTTGCATGTG
>VDFB02091576.1:0-19097 GCA_007258455.2 Sequoia sempervirens | reverse complement strand
TTTGAACTCTTCATTAGTTGGCCAATCAAAATTTATATCACCTCATTCACCTTGACACTATAAGGTTTGTACTTAATTACCACCTAATTCGCTTCTCTTTCGAAAGACTCCAAGAATGAGTTGGTGCTAATGATTTTGTCCATACAGCTCACCAACAAATCATAATATGAGTTACCCTGTTTTTGAGGATTTTGTAGAACCAAGGTGATAAGTAAGGGGCTCTTTAAACTTTTTGATTATTGTAGCTTGAAGAGTCCATGGATACCTGTGTAATTGTAGGGATGCATGAATAGGGGTGTAGGATGTGAGAGGGAAATAAAGAAGGTATAGCTCCTGTCCTCAATAGTTTTGTGAAGAAAAGCATGTGAAATGAGAGGTTCAAGCCTAGGTTTCAACAAAACATGTATGGGAGATCTAATTTTATGAATTTTATCCATGTGCAGACCTAATGGGTTGGCTTCTAACACTAATATAAATGATATACATACATTAAATGCACATATATATATAAATATATATATGTATGTATGTATATGTATTTTTTAAATGTAAATGTAAATGCAATTATTGATGCTTCCTTAGAACAATAAAATGCAACATATCATTAAAGAAATCTATATCTAAGCGTGTATATAAATGTATTTCTAAATGCAAGTGTAAATGCAAAGAGCATATGGTTTTGTAGTATTATATATACAACATATCCATAAATTAATGTAAATCAAATTCTAAAGTCTTCAACACATAATATGAAATCCATCAAACTATTAAACTACATGAGAAATAAATGAAAACAAGAAATGCATATGTATGTGTATTTGTAAATGTAAGTGTGTAAAATAAATAAGAATAATGAAAATTATAAAGAATACAAGGAAAGGTCTCCCCCCTTCTTGGTAGTGATAGCCTCCTCCACACACAATCCTTAAAAATTATGAATAGAGGAATATAATCTTTGAAGAAATCAAAGTTGATTCTCTCCTACCTGATGCAATTAGTCATTTTATCCTTACAAACATTTATAGTGATTACTAGAGGCACATAGACCAATTATTCATAATAGAAGAATTTGATCATACTTTTCCAATGATGGCATTATGAGAAAACCTTAGGTTAAATAAATAATTCCTAGCTAAGTTCTTTAAATCATGTCCAACCATATAAGAGAAGACAACTGCTATGTGTACTTAGATACCATGGAGAAAGGCTAGTCTTTGGGCTCTTTCATCAATCATCCTACCTTTGGAACATACCAAAATTCTGTAGCAATTAGACATAGGAAGATTTAATATGACTTAAAAAAAAATTATTGCCAAAGCATAAACTTATGATGACTTAACTAGGCCTAGTACACAATCCCTCCCCGTTAACCACTTAGACATATGGAAATTCAATGTAAATTTGCTGCTATTTTTAGTCATGTAGGTGTCCAATAAACCACTTGGTGGTGTTTCCCTTCAAGTTTATTTACTTGAATGAAGAGAAAAAGTCCTTTGATTACAATTAGAGAATACATTTGAGGCCTTGGTTGTGTAACTGGTGGACCATAGTCACATTTAACACTTGTTACAAAGTTTGGGAGTTAAACATTAAGTAGATTTGATTTGTGATGGACACATTTGGACGGTAGTAACAATAGCTTGCAATCTATCAAGACTTGATTACCTTATAAATCTGTGAAATTCTAGCAAATGAAATGATAGATTAATCATAATGTCACCTTGGGACTCATCACCATGAAAGAACTTCATCCAACATCCTTATGAGTGTAGGTACCACCAAATAGGTATTTGTCGATCTGGCTCTCCTCGAGCCATGGAAATTTAGGAAGAGAAGAGGAAAGCAAAGACATGTATTATGTCTAAAAGAGGGAGATCAACTAGAGGTCAAAAGATTAGAAGAAAATTCCGTAAACGCATGAAATTTTTTCTTGCTGAAGGGGGGGTCATGTTCTTATGATGATGAGAGCATAGGTGATGTCGAGGTGCCCTTGAGGTACAAACATCTACGGAAACAATGGGTACCCAAGGAACTTCCTCCAATAAACACCGATTTTGTGTCAACGAGAGGATATATTGCATAGCACCATCGCCATTACATGGTTTGGGCCTATTTTGCATGTAAAGGCTTGTTACTTAAAAAGCATCAATTGATGGAGTATGTCGGACTGCTACGCCATAAAGATTGGGTGCAAATCGGGTTCGATATACATAAAGTATGCGTAGGTATGCACTGTCAGCAAATTATATACAACTAAAAGATAAGGATCAAAATAAAGGAGTGGCTGTGTACATTGATAGAAGGCCAAAAGAATCAGGGAATATTGTAGGGTTTATAAACAATACATGACCTAGGTCAACAAATAAGCAACCCAATTGCATATTCGAGGCACGCAAGGGAATCTGTGTATTCATATGTGTGATAAAATCAATAACTGCAGGGGAAGAGTTGCTAATCAATTACAATTTGAATCACTTAGTTACAAACATAGTTACTATGGGGGTGGTACATACTATGTACCATTTTACCCAACCTTCAATTAATGACTCCAATAAACCATTTTATTTTTATGTTTTTTTTTTAAGTCTATTGGTTTCATTTTGGTAATATTTTTTTATATTTAATTTTTGTCACAGCGGGACATTGATCGTATGGAGAAGGCTCTGGCCCAGAGCACAAATCATGATGTATCTTTAGGCACTTCTACCCGACATGTTTACCTCATTGAAATTGTACAAATTAGATACAAGCAAAATATTTTATTATTATTTTTTTTTCATAACTTTATTGGGTTAATTTCGATAATGTTTTTAATATTCTTGTTGTAGTTGACTTATCAGGGAAAGGCACCAACAGTAGAAGAGAGCATCCATAGTGAGGTGCAGTCAATATTTTGTGATGATGACATCGCTTATTCAGGAAACCCTCTCGATATGATAAAGAAGATCCAAAAAAAATGCAATGAATAAATGGTAAAGTTGATATTCATAGTGCCTCAAATAGATGAGATAAGAGAGAGGGTTAAAATATTGACTGAGAGATAACAAAACTTGCAAGTAAGTTGTCATGAGGTCTTTAATTATAACATAAGTTCATTCATGGTTTTATATTTTTTACTCTTTTATGTCATGAACTAAAATATGTGTTGTTTTTATAGGGTTATTTTTCTCCTCATGATGCTCCCGACCATGCTTAGGGTACTGCAAGTGCTGCTCGAGGAGTAGGGGTTGGTACAAGTGTCAATCCTGATCTTAATATGCATACATCACATCATCTGACCCCATCATCCATGCCTATATTGTCGTTTGAAATGTCGGCAACACATACCATGCAGGCATCTATTAATGCACCCTCTGGCAGTGAACACATGCCAGAACATGCATCAGGACATGTACCTGGGGATACAAAGGCCACTAGTACTAGTGATGTTTTAGTAGCATTTCTTGGATCTTCCCGTATTACTAGTATGAAACATTTCCAGTCACACTTGTGGTGACTGAGGATTTCGTTCCCATAAAGATAGAGAAGGCCCTAGGTACTTTAAAATGTTTTTATTATTATTATATATAATCCAATTGAAATTTATTTATTGATCACTCTTTTTAGACTATTAATCCCATGATCATTTTGTAGGAAATGATATTTTTTATAAACATCTAAGTGATATTACATTTGAGCTCTTCGGGCCCACCATACGTACATGGTGGAATGCCCAAAATCAAGATTTAAAAGATGAGCTCATTAACCGTTTAGTTGTGTTGTTCAGTGATAAAACATTCAACTGAACCAAGGTCCTTAAGAAAGCTGGTACCTATCTAAAGTATGTGAGGGACCAATATAGGTCACATTTAGAGAAGAAAAAAAAGTATGAGCATCCCCCCATGATTCTAGAGAGAGAGTGGAAAGACCTAGTGTTGGATGGAAAGGAGAAGGCTGAAAAGAAAAAAGGAAAGACACCATCGGGCCAAGGAAGGTATGTGATACTATCAACAATGTAATTATATACTGATTACTCTTTGTTTTTACATAATCTAACATATCTCATACTTTTCTTAGGCCGCCTGACACATCAAAGGCAACAAAGGAAAGACTAGAAAAACATGGGCAACACAAACTTGGCTCTGGTGGTTATATGAAATTAGTTGCATGAATTGTAACTATAAATAAATGAAATATAGTATCCAAATAATAAATTGAAAACAATTTTGGTTTTATCACACCATAGAAGCAAAATTCATGATCTTATGCAAAAATGTAGGGCTCTGAATTCAATAGAGTTCCCACAGAAGATGACCTGAAGATTGCCTTCCAGCAAGGCTATGGAGCTGTGGCTGAACACCTAAGAGTCATGACTGGGAAAACACAACCTTCCACTACATCTGATACACAGGTAAATAAACTCAATAAATTTTATTTAAAATTGAATACTTGTGCAATCTATTCAATATTAATTTCCACCATAAAGTAATTACATGCCTATTTATTTTAAACATTCAAGCAATGATACTACTGCACATGACATTGGAATGCATCCCGATGAGGGTGGAGTACAACCTGCATATGAAGGTCATGATGTGCATCCCGATACTTTAGAGCATGTAGAGCGTGATCAACATGTTGAGCATGATCAGGCTAGAGAAGATTAGGAACATGATGTGGCCCCATCATGTAAAAAGGACCACTCTAAAGTTCTTTTAAACATATTTAATTGCTATTGGTGTATTAATTAATGTAAAGAGCATGTAGAGCATGATCAACATGTTGAGCATGATCAGGCTAGAGAAGACTAGGAACATGATGTGGCCCCATCAAGTAAAGAGGACCACTCTCATGTTCTCTTAAACATATTTAATTTCAATTGGTGTATTAATTAATGTAACCTTTCGTGTTTCAACTACAGATCAAGATTTAGAGGGTGTTCAACATGTTGAGCATGAGTCTATAACAAAAGTTCAGGAACATGATGTGGACCCATTAGGTAAAGAGAAACACTCTAATGTTCTTTTAATTAATGAAATAATTGTAACAATAATAATAACACATCAGCTTAACATTTCTTTCTTATTGCAATAGACCCCCTTGCAACGACGTCCATGTCATGAGCAGACAACTAGGCATAAATTAAGATCATGAGCAGAGGGAAGAACAAATAAAGGGGGGATAGATATTGATTTAGAAAATGGTACTCCACTTCAGATTTATGTAGCTTTAAAAAAGAAACAAAAAAAAAGTGATTGTAATCATATCATGACAACCATATTTTTGATAATATGTAAAAATTGAAAGAATGCATATTATATGTTAATGAATGAATGTGAATATGTTAATTAATGAATGTTATATGTTAATGAATGAATGTTATATGTTATTAATAGATGAATGAATGATTAATGTTATATGATTGGTATGGGGAATTGAGAGTGATGTGAGGGGGGGAGGGCCAAATGAGCTTCCACCGTCACGTGGTTGGCCCTGTTAAACAGAGAATATTAAAATATTCTCAATACAAAGAGAATCTCAATAAGGTAATGCACTTTTCAATATAAGAAATGCATCATTTGAAGCATCAAACCAATATGCAAAGATGAATGAAGTGCTAACTTTTCACTATGGTGGCAAAAAAATGATTCTTTATACCCTAATCCATGCTCTGCATCATAATTTGAAGTTGTTTCCATTCCAATGTTCTAAGTTTAGTTTGTTTGTATGGCTTTGTATGAATACCACATTGTGTTGTGTGTGGATTTGGTTTCAAAGCTTTGTTTCTTCTATTTTTAGTGGTGACATAACTCTAAAATTTGACTTCTGTGCATAACAAGTTAGTGGAAAAATTGACAGCTCTGAAGGATTTATAGGATCAATTGAGATAGATACATAAATATTTAGATCTTTTTGTTGACGAGAGGCTTTGACTTAACCATGAAATTTTGTACCATCTGCAAGTATACATAAGTTTCTCAACTTACATTCATTCTTGATCATAAATGTTGTAAATGATATTAATGCTTCAAACTTCAGATTCATTTCATTGTTATAATGATCAAAATGTTATACTTTTCTATACATTCAAGCATTCTCTTGCTCCCTACCCTTTGCTCCCTCCCCCCTCCTTTTAAGAATTTTCTTTGTCATAAAAGATTCACATTTTTGTCTCATTTACACAAATTTATCTGAAGTGCTAGGAGTGAACAAAGATATGTAAAAGATGGTGGATTATGTCTAACCAACAACTTTCGATCTTATAGATAATTAAAACCTTAATATTTGAATAGTTTAGAGCTTGAATAATTCTTGTATATGCATGTGTAGCAATAAGGGAGCCTATGTGAAGATTGAAATTTAAAACATCACTTTGGTATTTTTCCTTAGGCAGTGAAATGATATTTTGAGTAATACAAACCTACACACACATTGATATTTTTTAGCATTGCATTGAAGAAATCTTTTTCTCTTATACCTACCCTCGGCTAGACATGGAGGTATATAATATTGGTTTCTGGGTTTATTCTGTAAGTAGTTAATTTCACAGAGGAACACAAAAATCTTCTTAATGTCTTGTGTCAGGTGTGAAATCATATGAATCACTTGTTGAAGGCACCATTTTGTATTCATCCAAAAACTGGTTTGTTCTTTTTTTTTATGTTTCTTGATGTGTTTTTGTAGGCTCTAGAGATGTAGCTCAACTCTTTCCTTTGCACTTTTCATCTATTTTGATGATTACAGTAGATTGTCCTCATAATTTTTCATGTAGATCTATTTGTAACCTTATTTTCTACCAATAAATTTGCAAACCACTCACATATTAAGGACCATTTCACTAAATTGTAGTCATCCATTACTTCATATGTTGCAGGTTGTGTCTATGTGCCAATAAATCCTAATGATTGTGAGAACTTTAATCCTACAAGTGTACCCAATATTTCTCAAGTAAAAGTCTTACCTTATTTTATAGTACTTTAAATGGTTAATTGAAGGTGCTTCTTTAGATCTGAGATAGTTGAACCCTGGATTAAAATATGGTATTAGATGGGAAGTATAATGATAAAACTGAGGTCCATTGAACACAAATTACGAACATAATTTACTGGACTATGAATAGTGTTACAATTATAATTATTTCTCCTTTACCTACCTTTGCATTAATGAAAAAGATAGATCCCTATAAATCTAACCATGAAAGTGTTGAAATTTGTAGTATCTGTAGGATTCTGGAAACTATCAAACATATTCTTTTTGAATGTTTTTATGCTCATGAAATTTGGTACTTATTCTGCCATAAGCTGAAGGTCTGGAATAGCAATGGTAAAATTAATTGCCATGATATTTTGTTTTGTAATTTCAAGCTCAATTTTGATTGTAAGCTATTTTGGTATTTCTTATCCAATGAGATCATGTGGCATTTATGAAAGGTGAGAAATGATGATAAATTTAAGGATATCAAGAGGGTACTTATCGAGTCTTGCAAGAGACTCACTTTCTACTCTATTGCTCTATAGGTTTCGACTCTTGTGGAGATCTCAATGGAGAATTTCTTGAAGTCAATAACTAAAGGTGTTGCTAACAATACCAGAGAGGATCTGAGAAGTGGACCCGCCTATAGGTTGATCTTCGAAGAGACCATGTTGTTCTAGCAGACATTTGATGAGCTCCAGAGAGCAATTGATGAAGCTGCAAACCTAGAAAGACAACGCGACCCCCAGTAGTTGGACCCCCAAGGAGAAACAATGGTGAACCTTGATATTGAAGAAGTCAACAATGAGGAGAATGTAATCAACACTATGTATTGTTTATGTTGATTTGAATAGCATCAACCTGTGGTGCTGTTAACAACAATTTGTATTATCTATGTTAGTTTTGAAAACAACTGGTGCTTTTTGGTTTCTTTCTTCCTGTATAAAGTATTGATATGTTATATTTCATGTTATGGAAATGCTTTGATGTTGAACTCATCCTAATGTCGGATAGGCATTTTCATATGTAATGGACCTTAAGCTATTTTCAATACAAAAAAAAAAGATAGCAGATATTGGAAGTTCATTACATGTCTCATGTATGTGTTAGTATTTTAATTTTGTTTAAGTTGTTCAAGAGCTTGATTAGGTCAAGAATATGTTCTACAAGCTTTGTTCTCTTGACATTGCTCAACATTTTCCCTACACATTTTCTCTTCAATATAGACATTTCATAACTCCTTCCCTTGTTAGCCCTTGGTTGTTCTCAAGTGTAATGCTTTTTCTATGCATCTTGCAGTCTGTATGTATGATCAGTCATCTCTTATGAAGCATGGATAACCTTTCATGAAATTGTTGTTGTAATTAGACAATTTCCATTGTGAGAATAATCATTTAATTTGTATGGAAGTAAGTCTTTTTCATATTATTTGACTTGGTATTGTAAACTTGTCTTTGCAAGATTCTCTCAGGGGGAACAAAAATTTTGTGATGATAGGTAGAGTTGTATAACACCATAAATCATTTGGAATTATCAATATATTGCTTATCTAGAATACTCTGTGCAAGTAAAATGGAATGTGCACTGAAAATTGGTCTCAAATTCAAATCTAAATATAAGTACATTATACACAAGAAGATGGAGAATATGAACTATAGAATGGTGAAGGGAATTTGGGCCAAGCTAAGCACAGTGATTCTTTGCAAAATTTCAATAACAGTGATAGGGAAGATTGCATGAATGTCTTCAAGAAGAATTTGATGAATTCAAAGAAAAATCGGGTGTTTGACAAAGGAAAGTATGGACCTTTCTTTTGGGTGGCCTTGAGCCATCATTTACTGAAATGAAATTTGATTTTGTTGCCAAAGGAATACAGAGGATTAAGGGTTGCCAGTGCATGGACAACTCTTGAAAATCCTATCAAAAATTCATCAGCAAGATTGGCATCATTAGAGAGAGATATGGAAGTCAAACCGAATATAGCTTTATCAGTAGGAGAAACATTTTGTTTCGGCGATCAAAATTTCCAAAGGAAGGTTCTTGGCAAGATACAAGTAGTTGAAGGAAAGTCCCAGCGACCCCCAAAGTCACAGTGATAAGTCATCATTGGTGAGAATTGTAGTGCTACACTTAAGACCGAAGGAATAATTCTCAGGGAGACTCAGAATGTTGGTATGATTGCATGACACCATAGCGACATATGATCTATTGGCTATTGGTGAGACTCAGAACATCGATGAGACTGTGTGACACTAAAGTGATATGTAATATTGACTGTTGAAGAGACTCAAGGTGTTGGAAAAACTCCATGAAATCTTAGTGGGTGTCTAATAAACATGGAAAATGATCAAATAAAATAATTTCCCAAGATTTGAATACAAAGGGACACAACTTGATTGATCTCTCACCGATGGTACATTTCAACAATTTTTTTTTTTAAATTACATTGTTTCTTCAAAATTTTGACAAACTCAACCGATGAATCACCGAAAAGGTCCGATGAAGTTGCTATAGTTGTGACGAAGGCCTTGTCGTAACTCCTTATCCATTTCATCACAATTTTGACAAAGTCCACCGAAAAATCATAGAAAAGGTCCAATGAAGTTGCTTAGCTACGACAAAGGCTTTGTCATAACTCCTTGCCTATTTTGTCGCAATTTTGACGAACCCCATCGATGAATCACATAAAAGGTTCAATGAAGTTGCTTAGCTGCGATGAAGGATTCATTGTAAATACTTTCCCATTTTCTAGAAATTGTGATGAACTTCTGGTATTCTTTCGACGCTTCGAAAGAGCCATTACAATTGAATTTTGGTTGTAATTCGTCGGTGGATACACGAAGTTGTTGTCAATATTCCAACAAACATCTGAATCATTTGATGGTGTCGATGACTGAAAAATCTATACCATTATTTTGATGTTTAATTCGTCGTCTGACTTGCGATGGAAAAACAACGACGAAAATGTTTTCATCATTTTGTCACTTTTTTGACAAAGATTTATCGAACGACCAACAAACATTCATAGAAAAATGGTGTCAAATTCAATAGTGGCACAACATGGAATATCAATCACCATCGAAAATGCATCAAACATTCATATCACATCGGAAAATCCAAAAAACAAGTCAAACAGGTCAATATCAAAAATCCAAAAAAAAACATGAGTTTGTGTTAGTCGAACTACATGGTCTCTATGTGTATAACATAGGAAAGGCTAATCTTTGATTATCCCTTGAGGCCCCTAGGATAGGTCTTTAAGTTAGGTTTGATCCAAAATCTCCAAAACACAAAAACATCACAAAATTAGGATGGATGATCTAATTTGAATAATGATTGAAATACTTTAAGCAAAAATTGGATAAGTTGTACTTTGATCATTGTTATAATTTCTTTGGAGCAACTCAATGAGGTATTGAACTAGAGAAGCTAGGAAGAAGAAATGGTATTTTAATTTGTCTATTGTCTATGAATTAATCACAATTCCTATGTGAATCATTGTGGGAAATGCTCTACAAAGTATCATGGATGGCATTCCAATTCACATAGGAAAGTGGTTAATTCTTGTTTCTTTACACAAGAAATGCTTAGGTCATCTTAGTTTAATTATACCTCGATGCTTGTGTTCACTTGCAATATCAAAAATCATGAAGGTAGTACTCAGGTCATAACCGGTTTACATTATACCTTTGATGCTTGTACTCACTTTCAACATTTTAAAAGCTCAATGATGATACTTGAAGTGCAAAAGTACTGTTAAAATGCCTATGTTTACATGTAGATTTGGATGGTAGAAGTAGATTGCATCCATAATATTGTTATATATATAGAGTATTTGTTACAAAATTGGTGAATCATTCATTAAATAATTATCTTTTATCATAATAGACTGAGTATACTTGACATTAACAAAAACATCCTCATGATCATATAGTTGCATCATCATATTCATTTACATACATTAAAATAATTTACATCATCACTTCATCATTGATACATTTCAATCAAATCATTTTTGCATTCTCATCATATCATTAAAAAAATCTCAACATACATATATCTCTATCATTCCATTTTCAGAAACATGCATCATCATCATAACTCATTACATTCATCAATTTATTATATCACATATTCATATATAATCCATCCATTTGATCATAAAGTCCATCAATTTATTGCATCATGTATCATTCAACATTTTCATCCATATATTTGCATTTACATCACATATAGTATATCATTTAAACACATCAATCCATAATCATGAATCCATATACATCATGTATCCATATAACATGCATTCATACATTTACATTATGTGAATCATAGATAGAAAAAAATCATATCAAAGCATACCATCATAATAATAAAACCATCACATAGCATATAGAACATTGAATAAAATGCATCCATCAGAGAATCATATAGAACACATTATAGATAGAAGAATCCACTGCATCTCATATATAAACAAAATCACAATGTCAAGTATATAATGATGTTTGAAATAAAGAGAGATATAACATCAAATATGGCTATATATCAAAATAATCAAAGTGAACATCACATCTCAAAGGTAACACGAGCAACAAATCAGGTGTTGCTAGCTCTAGACGGTGTGAGCATAGCAGGATCAGGACCCCTACCACTGGAGGAACTGAGATCCTTGGGATCTCTAAGTAGAGGTTGGGTAACACTTGCACTAACAGTCTTGGATTGTGATCTAGCAGAATGCGACCTCGCATAACTAACTCTCTGCTCAGAAGGAACTACATCATAATATCTCGCTCTATAGAACTCAATCTCCTTGCCAATGCGAGCAACCTCTCGCATGTAATCTACTAGGGAGGTACCATCTGCTAGTCTCTATAATCTATTGACAGAAGCTTGAGCATCCTCTACTGCAAACCTGGCTGCATCCCTCTTAGCTATCAATGAAGTAATCTGAGCCTGGGCTGCCTCGGCTATCTGTCTGGCCACATCCCTCTCAGCTGTCAATGCTGCAATTTGTGACTGAGTTGTGACTAACTAAGCGTGTACTGATGATAAAGTCTCTGCATGCAACTCAGCCTATGCCTACATCTGAGCCTGGGTCTACTCTAGTAAACCTTGAGCCTAAAGAAGCTACTCCTAAACAGTCTCTAACTAAACCTAAAGATTTGTTATCTACAATCGCTCTAAAATACCTCCCACAACCTACCTCTTATGAGGCATAGTCTCACTAGGAAAATCTAAAGTAGGGCTTGACCCGCCTACAACCAATCCACTATTAAATATCTCATCTTTGCTACTCTCATCTCCACTGCTCTCACCACCAACATCCTCCTTGCCACCAAAATCCTCCTCTACCCCAATATCCTCCTCAGACTCGACATTTTCCTCACCAACCACACCAACATCCTTTGCCTCAACCCCTCCAACATCCTCTCTTCTCCATCTTTGGCCATGTGAAACGGGAACATCCTCCTTTGTAGGTCATGGGGCAGGCTCATTTGGAACGGTAAGGTGTGGAAATGGATGCAAAGAAAAAAACTCAGCATAATCAGCTATAACTAGAGGCTCGATAATATTTGGCTGAATTTCCCACACAAATGGTTGTAAAGCCTGAAACTCCTGAACTTCCGCGTCATATGACAAACAAGGCCACCAATCTATGGTATCCAACTAATGATGACCATAGTGAGCAACACCCTAGGGCATACCTTGTACCATACCATACTGTCTATAAACCTGTCTAATCAAGAATCTCTCTAAAACCCAACGAGCATAGTTAATCAGGATCATCGACTGACAAAGAAATGGTAGCTAAATATCATCATCGTCCCAATGATCACAATCTAGGTAGGGACACCATGTCATAGACTCTATGTCATCAATAACTCTCCTCCAATACTCTAACTTACCCATTATGGACTGAGTAAGCCAGCCAACATATCTACACACATAAGGTCTC
Source organism: Sequoia sempervirens (assembly GCA_007258455.2). NCBI lineage: Eukaryota > Viridiplantae > Streptophyta > Pinopsida > Cupressales > Cupressaceae > Sequoia > Sequoia sempervirens. The sequence continues at coordinate 6,190 of VDFB02091576.1, read as the reverse complement.
ATGGGTGACCTCTATCTAATTAGAACTGGATGTGTGATAGCTATGTGTTCCCACACCCATACTTAAAGCAAAGTAACACCGACCGATAAACTCTAACCATTGAGATACACAGATGAATGTAAATCATGATTTAAATGGGCAAGCATACACATGCCCCAAGAAAATTTAGTGCCATGAACAACCATACTCTCCAAAACTTAGCCCCAACCAACCGAGAATCCCTTAGACCTACAATCAGGACTAAGGAATCCATCGATGGAACCAACAAGTACTGTAGGAAAAGTGGCGTATGCATCAACCATCTCACGCCATGGAATCCACTCTCCTACAATACCATCATCTTGAAACACTCTACGAAGGGCATCAATCCCGCCCCACTCTATCAAATCATATATGACATCTCCAACTATCGAAAGATGCAAAATCCACCATACATCCTCAGGGGTGACCGTCATCTCACTAGTAGGAAGGTGAAATGTGTTGTGCTTGATATGCCACCTCTTGGCTAGCGCTATCAACAAACCCTGATTAATCCTAATCTAGGGCATGTATAAAAGAGGATACAATACACAACGTGTGATAATAGCCGTCTTAGGCTATGCCAACTATGGTATAAGATCAAATGTCCAAGGGAAACACTCTCAAACCTGGAGGTTCCCTAATCATTCCTATTATCATAACAAGATCGAAGTCAATAAATTCATGTCAATCATCAAATAACATCAAAATACCATATCAAATCAAGTCAACTCTTGGTGAGAATTTTGATCAAATCTCATGAGCACACATCATTGAACTTCACCTATCATGAGGTCAATCATCAATGCATCAAATCAACCTCGCTTATCATGAGGTATGTCAATCATAATTATTCCTCACCTATCATGAGGATAGTTATCATCAAAACAAACATCAACCTTACCTATCATGAGGCCAAAAAAATCATGTATTTGATTAGACAAATCATTCATATCAAACCAACAGCTGATACGATAAAAAAACGAGAACATCAAGAACAAATTGACAAAAATCACAACATTTTGATTAAAATGCGCTCAAATAGTCATTAAAAGTGCTAAAACAATGATATGAGCCATTTCATCAGATAAAAGCGCTATTACAGATGGACAAAGTGCCATTTTATCAAAAGTACCATTCTATTTGGTCAAAGCACTAACAATTTTGGTAAAAGTGCTAAAACTCTAAATGTGCTACAAAATCTAATCAAAGCGCTAACCATTCTATAGGAGGTCAAAGTACTACAAAATATAATCAAAGCACTAAAATTATGAAAGCGCTAATGTATCTTACAAAAGTTCTACAATGGCTATCCTAAGCGCTAAACTTTGAAAAGCGCTAACCTAACCTACTGATGCTCTAAACAGACCTCCTAAGCACTAAAATTATAGAAGCACTACAATAGAACTTAGAAGCGCTACAATGGAATTGTAGAGCACTACAATGGATTCTAAAAGCACTAAAAGGAGTTTAAATTTAAAAAACCCGAAAAATACACAAAAAATGAGGAAATGCATGAAAACCAAGGAAAAAATGGACATACCGAAGGTTCGAATGCGGCCGGCCGTGGATGTCGTCAAACACGCTCAAAATGGTGGGTGTGCTAGGGAATCGACATCTTGCTCAAGGTAACACAAGAATCTCTCTCACAAGTTTTCAAAAGCCTCAATGTGCAAATGATTTTGAAATTGATTTTTTTTAACCTTTTATAGGTTATTTAAAAGGGGATTTTTTGAGATTAATTTAGTTATTCAAAGGGGAGATAAATTTAAATTCATCCAAGACCACTTTCTTCATAAATTATTGGGAGATAAATTATTTTATCATCAAATCTACATCAAATCATCAGAAAATCATGAAAATTTTGAAAAAATTACAAAAAAAAATTCCAAAAAAAAAAATTCATTAATTTATCTCCTGAGGGGGCATATATCCATCAATCACTTGAAAACATGTCTGGGGCATTTTGAAATTTTTCTCATCAATACTAGCAGCAGCAACACAAAATTTTCTTTGAAGCAATGCGTAAACACATAACTTCAAAGAGGGGCAAAATGTAGACACCTAAAAATGGTCTAGAGAATCTAATTAATTAAATATAATTTATTTAATTAATTAATCCTAAATTCATCTACTTAGTAAATAAATAGAAATATTTATTTATATTTTAAGTTCACTATTAATTCTTCTATTTTATCACATTCTTTCCTCTTAATTAAACAAACAAATTAAATACTTTTTATTTATTTAATTATTATCATTATTATACTTTATCCATTAAATTCTATCTTAAATTAAAAATAAAACTACAATAGTTAGTATTATTTAATTAGATCTCATCACATTTCTTCTTAATTAAATAAATATATATCCTAAAATCTTTAATTTAATTATCATATGCCTTCTATTTTAATTTAATAAACAACTTCTATAGTTTTTTTATTAAATTATTTATCTTCACTTTTGCTAATGTAAATAAACCAAAAATATTTAAATAAAAACATAAATCAAATCCCTCTATTCACTCACCAATAAAATTAGATTTTCAAATCTAATTAATTTAACTGGCATTCATGGGAAAAGCCTTAAGGACAAACCTGTAGGCAATCCTCTCAATCTTCTGCCTCAAATCTAATTAATTTAACTGGCATTCATGGGAAAAGCCTTAAGGACAAACCTGCAGGCAATCCTCTCAATTTTCTATTTTAATTTAATAAACAACTTCTATAGTTTGTTTTATTAAATTATTTATCTTCCATTTTGCTAATGTAAATAAACCAAAAATATTTAAATAAAAGCATAAATCAAATCCCTCTATTCACTCACCAATAAAATTAGATTTTCAAATCTAATTAATTTAACTAGCATTCATGGGAAAAGCCTTAGAGACAAACCTATAGGAAATCCTCTCATCTTGCCTGGGGTTTCCATGGGGAGAAACAATCCTCCATGATCAACTCCACCTTCTCATCTCTTACCATTCAAATCTCCATATTTAATCTCAACCTCTATTGTGTTACCCTTGTACAAAACTGTTGTCAAAAATCTATATATACAGCCTTCTGAAGCATGAAAATGATCTAAGAAATCCCAATTTATGCAAACTTACTTTGCAGGAATACAACAGAGCAACCAAGCAATCATAAGCATTAGCATTAGCATTTTAGTATCATCATAACATTATGGCATTATTAGATTTCATATCACGACAACATCATTAGTTTTTACTGTAGGTTCCATTTAGCAGGTTTCATGTCAGGATAGTTTATGGTAGCTCCATATCATCTAGAAATCATTCTTAATCATCACATCATTGCATTTATCATCCATTCTATTATCTAGATATGCATTTTAAACAATTATGGTGCTGACAAATCTAAGAGCTTCTGTAATTTGATAAATCTTTGGAGATAGGAGACAATGAGACGTCTTTAGACTTTTCAGTGTTTTAAATTAGTTTAATTCATGTTAATCTTGATTTAATGTCTTATTAAGAAGTGTCTTACTTTTTAATTTTTCACACTTACAATGACCTTTAGGTTTACTCAAATATGAATCTAAATGCAAACTTGCACCAAAACTAGAGTTTCTCTCAAAGCCACCTCCACTAGAAATGCTCATCACCAAACCCAACATCAAGTCTGGATGATGCACTTGATGATTGTAAGGACTTCAAGCCTCCTTTTTCAAACCTATTCTTTTCAATCTACATTACAATAAACAACATGCTAAGAGAACTGAAGAAACCTTTATTTGACAATCCCTAAACATTGCCTGTTATGCAAATAAAATACAATAAATGTACGCTACCTTGATCTTATGAATCTCACTTTTCTTTTTGCTTCATAACATCCTTAGTCTCATTTATTTTTCTTTGCATGAGTAGTTTGTGAAGTCACTCCTCATGAGATTCCATCTCACAATATTGCTTAACTTGTGCAACAATGACATTCTCATTATGCCCAAGTGAGATAGCTTAATCAAAAGCAAAGATTATCTCAAATTCCTTCATCTAATCCAAGGGATTACTTAGGGACCTAAAGCAACCAATCCATAATATAAAAAATCTTATATCAAAAACTTTAAGAGAAGTTGATGGAATAAAAGCACGATTATTGAAGAGGAAATTTTAATCCTATGAATTTTTTGGAACAAAATATATCTCCAAAATAGAATCAATACAAGCACATGCAGTTAGCAAAGTTCCTGACAAAACTAGCATCATCACTCCACAAATTCAATGCATGATTTCAAAAGTAGCACTATTGTTTCTTCAGGGACACAAACATTTAACAGGAGCAATGAAGCTCATGATAAAAGCCTAAATAACTAGATTAGCCCTCAATTCATAGACATCTAGTTTGATGCCTTGTTAATTGACTAAGAAATTGTGGTTAAAAATTCTGAGACGATCACAATTAATGTCATATTCATTGAGATATTCTAAAAATGGAACTCTTATTAATTTATAACTGACCAAAAAATTAATTAAATTATATTTTGACATAGAAAATTGAATTCAAGTTTGAGGTAGACCTTATTAGGACATACAACGTGTTAGGTTCTAACCTTCTACATCTTTCCATCATATTATAAAAATCCATATAAGCTTTGACTATCACCAATGGACTACTTGATGCAAGCAAAACAACTGAATCGAAAAGAGTTGCATCAACTTGTCACATTCTCATTTCCTTCCACAAGATTATCAAACTGTCATTAGGCTAAGACATTGGTATATGCATATGCTTATCCTATAGAGGTGAAATTTTCAATGTGATACTAGTGAACAAAAGAAAATCACCAAAGTGGCCAAATGTGTTTCCAAAGCATTAGGTACTCAGGAGACTCTGTATAATGAAATTTTAAAAGAAAACAAATTCGATGGCCACCATGAATATAAAGTTTAAACTAGATTTGCTGACAAGGTCCATCAAACCACATACCAAGCTTCACATTTATTAAATTTTCCTATCATTTGTGTTTCACATCATGTCACAATCTTGGCATTTCCAACAAAAATGAACTTGAAATTGAAATTATGTTCATTCCCATTGATGACCAAAGTAGGTCAAATGAATGCTAGTAAATGCTAAAGAGTGACAATCTACAAGAACAACTAGAAACAAGGGTACAACTTCACAAACAAAACAAACAAACTAGGGTAATGAATAAAATATGGGTATAATGAATAAAATATGGGATTATCTCTATGAAAAAAGGTATCCATATAAACAATTAACATACCAATTTGGAGAGCAGCCATAAGGTGTCTAGGTCATCGAGGATATTGCTCTATTTGGTGGTGATGAGAAACAAATACAAGGACTCCGTTGGTTGGTATACATAGCGAACATTTTTTGTTTCAACATAAGTATGTTGTTTCCCACTTCCCACTAACTTAGGGAAGGCAGCTAGCAGGTCTTCAATCCTAATTCTTGTCATATCATCAAACTTCCTAGAAACCAAGGCTGCATATCCCAAAAAGTTGAATAATGCCATATCCATAAAAATTAGTGATTCAACATAACCACACATATAAAATCCAAAAATTCATTGAAAAGGGATCTCAACATAAATAGAAAGATCACAAAAACCTTTTCCCAACTTGGTGATAATAGAATCTCCCAAGACCACCTAAAAACTGGATAACAAATTAAGATCATCAACACCAATGTGGCAACAACTTAAAAATCATAAACCCAATCAGAAACATCTTAGAAATCATAAACACATATAGATATAGCATATTTTGTAAATGAACAATAGGCAGATAAATGATTTAGGCCATAACCAATATATATACAAATTGTTTAGATCATCACCAAAATGCAGAAACATGAATTAGGTCAAAATCAATATGCACATAAATCATCTAGATCATATGCCATGTGCAAATAAATGATTTAGACCATTAGAAAATATTGGGTTACAAACCTATATAAAAAATATAGGAATTTGGACCTAAATACAAAATTATCAACACCAACAATTGGCCTCACATTGATAAACAAATTATTTATATTACTTGAGCTTTGTAATCAAAGGAAGATTGGAATATAGATGAAAGGCGTATATGCAGAGATGATTTATGATAAGTGCTTGCTTAAACCCAAGTAGCTCTCGTACAAGGTAAAATTGTTAATGTCCAGATTGTTACAAATGCTATTCA
>VDFB02091575.1:0-51780 GCA_007258455.2 Sequoia sempervirens | reverse complement strand
GAGAGAGAGAGGTGAGAGAGAGAAGTATAGAGGGAAGGATAGAGAGAAAGAGAGAATGGCGAGATAAAGAGAAGTAGAGAGAGGAGAGAGTGAGAGAGAGGTCTAAGAAATAAGGGATAAACAATGAGTGAGATAAAGAGAGATAAAGGTGATACAACTTACTAATTACTAAAATTTGACATCCTGATTACTAAAACTTGACATGTTGATTACTGAAATTTGACTAAGTCTAAAAAATTATAAGATCTTCCAAAAAGTAGAATTATTATAACTCCTAGAGATTTGAAATCACTCTCAAAAATCTGAAACTATATACATGAAATATAACTTAAAGTTGACATTTACATATATGGACATTTATTTTCTTATACTTAAATGTTTATTTCATGTATATAGTTTCATAGAAAGAGAAGAAGAAGAAAGAGAAAAAGGGCAAAGAAAAAGAAAGAGAAAAAAAATCAATGCAAGACAAAACGTCAACATGTTATAACACACCCGCATTTTGTGAAAGCCAAACCATACGTAAGCAATTATGATGACTCTAGGTATGATTTAAATGACCTGAGCCTAGTCACCAATACCAACTCCATAACGTGATGCTTTCATTATAACGGCTTGCATTTTCTTCTAATTTGGGACTAAAAAAGTGGAGGCCACTTTTTGGTCCCCCATCTTTGTGCACTTACCCTTATAGGTTTTTATAACACTATATCCTTACCCTTGATGTGGTAGGGAATCTAGTGGACATTAAAGATAGAAATTTAAATACTCAATTTTCTAATGGTGTTACAATAGTTGAGGACTCTTCATGATTGCTATTTTGGTGATGAAAGAATTATTTAATGCACTCATTGGATATTATGTTTTGACAACTATAGATATCATGTAATTTGTGGCATGATATTTGGCTATTTTTAGGGCTAATTTTTTTCCACTAAATTTAGCTATTTTTGTAATAATCCTTGGATGGTCTGTCATTAGTCCCACTGAGTATGTGCCAATGTTAGTAGTCAACTCTTATGGCCAATATGGCTCATATTGTGTAATCTATATTCTTTGTTGAAGTTATTCTATAATATAAAAGCCATCGGTTATAATGTGATCATGTTATAATGTTATAATGATCCATAATGCTTTAAATAACACTATACACATTATAAAATAAGTAAATTCTTTAAATAATGTTATAAGCACTATAAAGTGCTTGCTTTATAATAGAAGCACATTATAATACACAATATTATTTAAACTAGTTATAAGTGGGAAATTGTATGGAAATGAGGGACAAAAAGGTAAAAAATGAACACTTTTTTTTTTAAGTCATCTAAATTTGAACTTGGATGAGTAATTGAAATGTGTACACTCAAAATATGAAAATATAATAAGAACGAGAATTGTAGTACTTCGAATCTAGTTTCTAAATTACTAAAGATTTCAAAAAATGGTTAAGGTTAAGGTGGTGAAATATTGAGTACACACAAAAGTGTTCATGTTTTTATCACTAGAGTGCAACATAGTGTTTGGTATACACCCCCTAGTTTTTTGCACTAGGTTTTTTTAAGAAATGATAGAAATATAGCTAAGAGTGTGCAATAAAGTTTGTGTAGGGGTGTGTGTAAGAAGTTGAGTCCACTTTTTGGCCAAAAAGTGGAAGTGTTTTTCCCAATTTTCAGAATTTGTCACATTTGACGTAAAATTTTGAAGCACTTAAAGATTGAATCTTAAAAAAGGTTAGTAATATGAAATGTAGTACTCAGAGTCCAGTTTCCAAATATGTAATATCTTTTAATACTCAAATGATATAAATTGATTTTCAATAAGCATTTCTAAAAACCACTGTTTAAAAGTCACTTTTTCTATTTTTTTATTAATTTTTTATTGGTTGTAATTGTTGTTTTGAAACCCCTGCTGCACACTTCAAAACATAAGTAGATCTTAAACTTATCATTTTTATTTTTTTCAAATTGAAAATAATTGTCTAAAGATTGTTCACATATAATTTTTTTTTTCAAAAAATGTAAAAAACAAATAGTTATTAAAAAAATAAGAAAACTTGTTATTTCAAGCTTATGGACCAATTTTATAAAAAAAAATGAAAAATTGAAAAAAAATCCAATTGTAAAAAAAATTACATATTTGAAATCTACACAATCTCATCTATAATGGGTTTTAATTTCGTTAATTTTTTTTGCAAAAAACGTCTTTAGACATATGCCCAAAGTCACTCTTTTCTAGTGACATTGACATGACCATCAAGTTGTAGGTCAAAGCAAGTCCAAAGCTAAGGGTCATCTCCCCAAGCCTTTTTTTCGACTCGAAACCCATAAGAGAAATCGCACCAAGAATTAAAATTTTAAGAAACGTGGTCCCATTTAGTTTTTTTAATGTTAACCCTTCAGGAAACGGGATCTCATTTCTAGAATATGGGATCTTGCTTTTGGCTCAAGGTCCTAAAGTGAAATGCGGTCCCATTTCATAAAAAATGGGATCATGTTTCTCTTTGGCCAATTAGGCATTTTTTCCTAAGTCTTAAGTTACTTCCATGAGAAGTTGACTCAACTTCCTACATTTACTTGTAGTTTTAAAATACTTTTTATCAATATTTTTTGTGATTTTTCAAAGTGGGTGCATCTCGAAAATTGCATCATTGAGTGTGTACATCACAAAAATAATTTTAATTAAAATTTTAATGTGTATATAATGAACTGTAGAATAATACTATATTTTATAAATTTATATAAATGGATCAAAAGTTATAATGAAAAATTAGTGCATATGTGTTAGAGGAATATAAAATAATAGTACAATTAAAAAAAATTAATGTATTAAAAATAGAAATAAAAAATTATCTTGATAGAAATTCAAGATATGGCTCATCATTTTAGTGGTATTTTTATGATTTTTTGTCATAAAATGAGTAAATTTAATAATGTTGAAGTTTAAAATTGTTATCAAATATGAATAATGTTTGTAAGGTATCATAGAGGTTGAAACCATAGGCATGTTCATCCAAGCCTATTTCAATCCTAAAAGGGTCTAATAAAATTTTGAATAAAAATATGCTCACGTTATGTAACACAAGCACATTTAAAATAACATGTCATTTAATATAACATGAGCACATTATTTAACTCACTCGTGTTGCATAATGCACTCATATTATATAATGTGAGTGAATCATTGGTATCACCTATAAGTAAGATAATTGAGTTAAAAATATGGTAAACTATGATATGGTCCCACTTACAGCTTTGTACAAGCTCTAGTAAATTATGATTTGGTATCTCTCTCCTTACTTTCTTTATTTCTTTCTCTCTCCCTCTCTATCTCTTGCTATATCTTTCTACCTCTCTTTCTCTCTCCCATTAAAATACATATTATGGTTGCCCACTCTGACTTGATATCCTTCCCTTGGATTTATAAAGCTAGTTTGGTAGGGTCCAACCAAGAAGAACTTGACCCTCACAATCTTAGAGATTCTCCAAAGGTGTTCTTAAACACTGCTTGTCCTTATGTACATTGAGGTAATATAAATCAAGGCAAGTGAATGCCACCAATCCACATCATGTGAGATCAAATTTGCAAGTTTTATATTTAGTCCATATGTAAATTTACATCAACATTCACAAAGATCAAATTTATACTCACATAAACTAGCATATATATATATATATATCCTTCTACAAATGTCTATTGCATCTTTTATATATATATATATATATATATGCTAGTTGATTCAGAACAGTAGTAACTTATTTTTTTGTATTTAATAGTATTATTAAATTTAGGAAAATGCTTTTCGTGAGAATTAATTTTCTAGAAGAAACTTTCTTTTATGAGTATTAATTTTTCACATATTTTTTAATATCTTATTCTTATAAATAATTTTTTTTAAGAATATATATATTTTTTTAAATGTGAGAAATATCTTTTTTTAAAAGATCTTGAATATTTTACTTACTTTCTTATTGAGATAAATTTTGATCAATTTTATTAAGTATAAAGATTTACCCAAAATTTAAGAAATTGATTAAAAAAAACTACCACCTCCATGTCAATTTTTATTTGAAGAGTTTTTCTTTACACAGACTCTTCACCTCATCTGACTATAGAGCAGCCTCTCGATGTAACAATTTTTGCTTGAAGAGTTTTTCTTTGCAGTCTTCACCCCAGCACATGGCATAATAATTTAGAGTAAAACTTTATTATTTATAAAATCTAAAATCTTAATTTTTTCATTTCCACAAAATTTCAACTTCTAATATTCTGAATCACAATGATGCCTCCTCCTCCTACTGTTAATCAACAGCAATGGCGTATGGTGCAGCCCACCGGCTCCGCCAGTCAAATGCGACACCAGCGGTTGCACAGTGAGCAACGCGTACGGAACTTTCCCCGACCGATCGACATGCAAAGCCGCAGCGGCCGTTTTTCCTTCGTCGGAAGATGAGGTGGTGAATGCGGTGGCGGCGGGCAGCCGGAAGAAGCAGAAGATGCGGGTGGTCACGCGATGGTCGCACTCCATTCCGAAATTGGTATGCCCGGGGGGAGAGGAAGGGTTAATCATAAGCACCCAGGACCTCAAGCGCGTGGTTGGTGTGGACGAGGAGTTGATGAGAATCAGTGTGGAGAGCGGGGCGGCGTTGGGGGAAATAATAAGCGCGGCTGCGGAGTATAAGCTAGCGCTTCCACATACGCCGTACTGGAAGGGGCTCACCATTGGGGGGCTCCTCTCTACAGGCGCTCATGGCAGCTCCCTCTTTGGGATGGGAAGTTCTGTTCACGATTACGTTGTAGAGATGAGATTGGTCGTTCCTCTCACAGTGGGGAATGCGAGCGTTGTGATCCTCAATTCCAAAATATCTGCCTTCTCTTAATATCACTTTCGCTTCGGTGACGTTTTTAATAGGCAATTTATTGCGAAGCGCAGAGGTAAGTCGCATTTCTCGTGAATTAGGGCCAGGCGTGAAGCGGAACAAGCGAAAGCAGCGGCTTGAGGAGCGAGGGCTGGTGACGTAAACCCGAGGGGAACAGGGCGTTTGGCGTTCTCCGACTGAGGCAAGAGAAGCTCGTGTGCGCGGCAGCAGGAGATAGGCTGGGGTGCGTGGTGGGTCCTGACGGCTGCGAGCCTCTTCTTGGCTTTTCACCCTTTTCCAGAGCAAAGGTCTCGGCATCAGGAACAGGTGTGCCCCACCTTGTATGCGCTGTCTCTTGTCTTTTTCTGCTTGGCATTTTAAAAAAGTCTAGCTCTTCATTAAACAATGCAAATATCCCATACACATTGCATCATATCCCGTAAACAAGTCAAGTAAACAAAACTCTCAAACCAAAGCATCAAACTGGGTGGGCCTCAGGGGCTAGGGCATTTTGTTGGGTTGAGAGTTTGATACAGTGGGAGCAAGCAAGGCAAATACTGTTACTATTTTCAACACTCCAAGTAAAGCTGAAACATTAAGTATTATGAAGTTGGAAAAATAGATCGAATGGAAATACCTCAAGGGTCATGATGGAAATGAGGTGAGTCTGTTAAGAGCAGGGGATGTAAATTCTGAAAATGTTGCAACTGGCAGTGACATTATTCCAATCCAGGCTGAAAATGTTGTAAATGGCACTGACATTATCTCAATCCAGGATGAAGCAAAGGGGTCAAAAGAAACCAAGTCAGATAGTGTTGAAATAACTGGAATAAGGCAAAAGAGTACTCAATGGCCTATGAATGGCATGTTAGCTCAGGGGAACTTTTTAATTCCTTTTAACTTTTCGCACCTCCCGATGGAATCCTCAACATTCACTGGGGCAACAAATAGCATTTGGGGAACATGTGTGTTAGGCTGTCCACAAAACAACCTCTTAAACATGGAGGAAAGATGTGTTTATGTAAATGCAAAACAGTACAAGGGGATTTTAAGACGTAGGCAAACACGAAAAGTGAAGTTGGCAAAGAAGGGTAAACTTGCAGCTATTCTACCGAGGTTAGAACCTAAGAACTCAACTATCACAGTAGAAAATCAGCAAGAGCAAACAGAACAACCTAAAGGAAAAGGAAATGTGAACTCAGCAACTCTCATAGTCTCAAGCAAGAAGCAAAATGGAGATGAAAATAGTCAGGTAAACAAGGCAGTAGAGGAGGAAGGTAATTCTAATTTTTACAGCCCCACCACAACGCCGCTCATGTGGTCCTCAGAGTTATATGTCAATGAGCTAATGGACATGAAGAAGAGACTCCAATCCTTGGAAACAAGAGGGCAATATGAAGACACCAAAGTGAAAGAGGTCATAGAAGTCAATTGGCAGTTAACAAGGGAGAACAATTTGCTCAAAGAACAGATAAACAAACTGCAAATTTCCATGGCAAAAGGGGAGCAAGAATTACTATCGTTAAGGCAAGTTTTAATTCAAATGGATGTAGCAGGCACAAGCAAGCCAAAAGAGGCAGCTGAAAGCAATAATTCACAGTTAAAGGAAATACAATCAGTAATGGACAGCATGAAGATAAAAGAAGAGCAGCTAAGGGAACAATTGGAAGAGGCCAAATCTTGGACTCAAGTAGTAAGAGGATCATCGGATACACAAAGGGACGATATAGAAAAGCAAGTCAGGAGGCAGTTAAGAGAAGAAAAGGACAGAAATGATAGGACTTTGAATGTCATTGTTAAAGGGCTAAGAGATTATGGTGAGAATGAAACCACTAAAGAGTTGGCAAGGGATTTCTTTAAGGACGAACTTCAGTGGTCAGGGGTTATTCAGCAAGCAAACAGGATTGGAAAATGGACGGAAGGTGGTAAAAATAGGCATGTAAGAGTTACTTTGAAGAAACTTGAGGACAAAAGCGTGCTACTAAGGAACAAGAGGTTTCTTAAAGGTACACAAATTTACCTTGATGAGGATCTAACCATAACACAGCAAGAAGAAAGACGAAAAGAGTGGGAAAAAGTAAAAACAGCAAGAAGTGAAGGTAAATGGGCTTGGTTGCAAAATGGGAAGGCCCAAGTTAGTGACAGAGTTACACACCAAAAATAGGAACTCGGGGCCCCCCAGGAATATTTATCTATAGTAAGTTGGAACTGCAGAGGTTATCCTTGGAGAAGAGGACCTGGTTTAGGGCCCATAGCAGCAGGAAAAGACATTATTATTCTTACCGAGACTCATGAGCATGAAGGGTGTAAAATTCCCGATTTTGAAGGTTATAGAAAGGCCTCAATTTGGAATGAGAGAACAGAAAATGGCAAAGGACATGGTGGAGTTGCAGTCCTAATAAAAGAATCATGGGAAAAGAATATAAAAGTGGAGAAAGAAGATCCAAACAAACAGTACATATGGTTAACAATAACAGAAAATCAGACTACAATTAGATTGGCTGCTTGCTATTTCGCCCCAAAAGGCTCCAAATCATATAAGAAAAGGAGCCTAGATCGTGAGGACCCCTTTGCATCTCTAAAAAAGGACATTTCGGTGTTTAGCACATCGGGGGAAGTCATATTAATAGGTGATTTTAATGCTAGGACAGCTAGCAACCAAGCTCTTAACTTGAAAAGCCAAGATAAAGAGAAAGATGATCCGCTATGGCTGGAAGAAGAGAACCATCAATTATGGGAACGAACCTCTCAAGATAATAAATGTAACGTTACTCATTATGGGGCAGAACTGTTAGGAATATGCAGTCTATTCAACTTGGTAATATGTAACGGTATGAGATCATGGCCAGGATCGGGCAACATCACTTGCAAGACCTATAATGGTCAAAGTGTGGTGGATTATGTCATTTTATCTCGTAATTATACAGCAAGAATAATGGAGCTTGTGATTGGTAAATGTCCAATGGAGTTGAAATCGGATCATAATCCAATATATGTAAAACTTGACATTCGCATAATCAAGCAGCAAGGGGAACAAGTTCTTAACAGCAAGAACAAAGCACCCACACCGGGTAAAATTCTCATGAATCAAGAAAATCAGAAAATCTTCAAGACTGCCCTCAAAAATTTCTTTCAGGAATTGGAAAAAAAATCAGCTTACATAAAGATGCACTCAATAAACAAGAATACTTTGATCCCTCTAGTGCACAAAGCTTTGGGTGAGTGCAAGAGGTCTAGACCCAAGAGAGGCAGTACAAATACTTTTCCGGCAAACCCGTGGTTCGATGAGGAGTGCAAGTTAACAAAAAGGAAGCTTCGGGAGGGGGGAATGACAATAGAAAACAAGAAAGAGTATGAAAGGATGATACGAAGTAAAAAGGAAAAGTATGTAAGGGATAGAAGATTGGAGCTGATTACCCTTGGAAAGAACAACCCCAAAAAATTTTGGAAGGAGCTACAACAGAAAAGAAAACAAATGGAAAATAATATTACAAGCTCTCAATGGCTAGACTATGCAAAACTTCTTTATGAGCGTGAGCAGGATAAACATAGACCCCCAATAATCAAGGCAGCCACCGAACTTTTCACTGTAGAGGATATCAGTCAAGGCATAAGAAGGTTGGCAGGAGGGAAAGCACAAGATATTGATGGGCTGCAAGCAGAACATTTAAAGTGGGGTGTTGAGGTCCTTGCACCTTGTATTAAGAGCATTTTCAACAGGGTCAATCAAGAAGGCTTCCCAGAAGGATGGACCACTAGTGTTGTTATCCCCTTGCACAAAAATGGTGACATAAATAACCCATCAAACTACCGAACTATTATGGTTAACCCTCTTATGGGGAAACTTTTTGGAAGCATGATTGAACGCAGGATTAGCAGCTGGGCTGAAAAAGAGGGGAAAAGAGCAAAAGGTCAAGCTGGTTTTAGGCCCAAGCACTCCACTATTGATCATGGGGTTACCCTTAGATTTTTGATTGAAAAAATTTGGGACATTCAAGGAGACGAAGCCTATTGCTGCTTTGTTGATTTTAAAAAAGCCTTTGACACGGTCCCTCGGAACAAGCTATGGAAGAGAATGGAGGATTTGGGAGTTCCGCATGAGCTTAGGGCGGCTGCTCATAGGCTCTACGAGCAGGTCAAAGCTAAAATCAGAACCAATGATGGTATGTCAGAATGCTTTGGCAGTGACATTGGTGTCAAACAAGGCTGCCCGCTCTCCCCAACGCTATTTGGGCTTTACATTGATAAGCTGGAAGAATGGATTGACAAGGTTGGTGGGGAAGGCATCCTTTTGGCCAACTTTGTAATAAAATTACTGTTATATGCCGATGACCTCATATTAATTGCTAAAACTGCACATGATTTGAGAAAACATTTGAAGGCCCTTGAATCGTTTTGTCAAGAGGTCGGGATGCAAGTGAACACTTCAAAAACCAAAATAATGATCTTCTCACTGCGAAGAAAAAAACAGCAGATTGAATTTATCTTTGAAGGCAAGCCACTAGAAATAGTGGATGAGTATAAGTACCTTGGGCTTGATTTTCACAACAAGCTTAGCTGGGAAACATGTAGAGCAAAAAGAATTCAAGGAGGCTGGAAAGCGTTGTACTCTTTGCAAAATAGATGTAGAAATGCCGAATTATGGGATTGGAAAACTAAAAGAACGCTTTTTGGTCTTCTTGTTACTCCGGTAATTCTCTATGGGTGTGAAATCTGGGGCAGCAGCATGTCAGATCAGAAATGGAGACAAGTGGAAAGGATACAAAAACATCTAATTATATGCAGCCTCAAGCTTAAGACTGCAGTGCCTTATGAAATTTTATTGGCTGAGACCGGTACTTTTCCTCTGGAGGCCTCAGCGATGACCCGGTTATTAAGCTACTTAAAGAAGGTCCAGAATATGGAGGATCATAGATGGCCTAAGCTAATTATGAAAGAGGAGCTAACTAGAAGAAAGAACACATGGATGAAACTTAATATCAAGTGGATGAAGAAATGGGATATTGTGATGCATGAGTGTCCAAACACAAATGGAGAAATAAAAAATTACGTGAGAGAAAAATTTAAATATGGTATATGGACGAAAAAAACAGGGCGTAAAAAGGATTATTATATCAAAGAATTCAATCCCACAAGGGACCATGAAGAAAAGGCTTATATAGGAGCGAATATCAAATGGAAAGCAAAAATGTTGATAGCCCAATTGCGGACTAGTTCACACCATCTTAGGTGTGAAACGGGTAGGTGGGAGGTTCCTAAAGAAGAGTGGGAAAATAGAATATGCCGCTTTTGTAACGAAGGTATGGTGGAGACAGAATGGCACTTTATCATAGAATGCTCAGCTTATAAAGACATCCGGGCCAGCTATGGGGATGCGGTGCAGGTTGACAATTTAAATACCTTGTTTGAAGATTCAAGACTCGACAAAATTGCAAACTTCATCATCAAAATTCACTCTCGAAGGGCTGATCTCGAACGGCACCTCCATTGTGTCTAGGGCTGTGCTGTGTGTTGTTCCGGTGCTGATCTTGGGTCCCATAGGCTTCTTTGGCCTCGTGGACGTCATTAAAATATTTCATTTCATTTCATTTCGAGAGTCCTTCGCTCTCTCTCCGCCGCAGATTTTATGACACGAAAAAGTTGAAGTTAGCGGAGAAGGGAGAATAGGAGGTCTTCAGCCTCTTGCGGCTAATCAGAAACTGTACTACTCTCTTCTCTCTATCCCTCTCCTGAATGCGTTCAGAACAAGGTCAGGCTTTCTCATGACGTCAAATATAAACTAGCTTCTCTGTTAGTGTATTCTAACTTTAGCTAAATTTGGGGATGCTTTACCTACCTACCCGTCAAATCTCAATGCGCTTCAATACGACCTCTTTTGTCACCGTTCAAGATAACAGAGTTTTATACAATTGAATTTAATGACCGGATGAGTTGTTTTCTAGGTCTGGAAACTTTGATTCTTTGTAAAAGTTGCTGTCCCATGGGTTGCTTTTGGCCTCCCGTCTTAAAAGAACGTTCTATTTTATTCCTTCATACAATAATTTTATCCTTTGATCTTCTGCGTAGTTTGCACATGTTGTCTTAGGCTTTCTTTGATGGGTGTCTCTTTTTAAATTAGATTTTTCTTTTTACCTTTTTTAAAAGCCGGTGGCAAGTTGTAGTTGGGGTATATATTTAGTGTCGTGTTTTAGTTTCTTTGGAGGTAGAAATTAAGTTCTTTTCTACTTTAGTGGTTGGTTGGGGTAGTTAATTGTAATAGTTTTATTCCTTTATTGTGGTTTTATGGGTTGGGATAGTTAATTTTAAGAAGAGCTCTTTCTTTTTTTCTTTTTTCTTTTAAGTAGTTTTATCAATTGAGATTTCGATTTTTTATTTTATTTTAACGATTTTATCAATTAAAAATGATTTCTAGGAATCTTATTCTTTTATTTGCAACTTTATCTTTTAGGGTTGGTTAACTATTAATTTAAGAGTAGTTTTTTAAAATTTCATTGGGTGGCATTGATTAGTTCAAGAGTCTCGTATCCTTGTTAATCTAAAGAGTTTTATTTTTCTATTTGTAATTTCATGATTGAAACAATTATTCTAAAACTACATTATTCTTGAAACTATCATTTCTCCTTTAATTAAAAAATGAAATATTTTTTAAAAGTATATTTAATTTTAATTTTATTAAATTATTTATAATTTTATAATTTATTGAATTTTTGAAAGTAAGAAATATGTTTTCAAATGAATTTTTTTAAATAAAATTAATCTTTAAAAATGTTTAATAGGTTAGCAATAAATATAAATTGTTATTATTTGAGATTTTAGTTCAATCCTTGATTTATTTAAGAATGCAACTTATTAATTAATTTTGACAGATAATAATTGATTTAAAAAATAAATGTTAAAATAATTAACAATTTAATTAATTTAAATAATTCATGCAGATAAATAAATTTCAATAAAAATAATTTTAATTTAATTTTAAAATGGATACTATTTTTTTAAATATAAAAGATAAAATAAATAATGAATAAGCATTAATGTTTTGAAAATATAAATTAAAATAATATTAATAATAAACATCAAAAGTATTAATGCTAAGATACATTATTGTTTATTCTAATGATGATGGATCATGGAATATGTTCAAATAGTTGAATAAAAGTCACACAGTTACAATCTAAAAATCTTAACATTATCATCATAGATTATGAAAACTACATGTTATTAATTATCAAAAATAGGTTTTTATATTTTAATTCAAAAGAATGATGATTTATTACTTTTTGTTGTCTACATTAAATGTTTATATCTAATAATATTGAGATAGTAAGGATGCATGCACATAAAAATTTCTTAACATTTATATGTCAAATAATTAATATTTAATAATGAACATGTAATATTAATGATGTCATTTAATTTTATTAAGCATAAAAAATAAAAAGATTACAAACATAATAGTAGAAACTACAACTATACAAGTTAAAGAGCACTAGATTGACAAATGGATCATGTTGACATGTGCATAAAAATCTCTTTATCTAAAACTTGACATATTTATATGTCAACTATTGCTATTTAATAATTAACATATAATATTAATGATGTCAATTTAATATATATATTTTTTAATATTATATTAAGCATAAAAGAAATTACAAATATAATAGCAAAAATTATAACTACACAAATTGAAGAGCACTAGATTGTTAAATGGTTCATGCTTTCAACCAAAGAAATAACACTCATTAAATATAAACATGAGTAGATGATTTGTTAACACTCATTAAATATAAACATGAGTAGATGATTTGTTAAATTAAAAAAAAAAAAATTGACTAAATATTAAAATAATGGTGTTTATGCATTTTCTTATCTATCTACTTATTAATGTGTTTATGAATCTATTTAATATTTTAGATATATTTTTAAAATGACATTTATATAGAAAATAAAATAATTTGTAAAATAGAAACTAAAAAAAAATTGTTTAGTTTAACTTTTGCAAATTTAAAAAGGTTTCTATAATTTATTCATTATTATTTAAAAATACAATAATTTTTCAATAAAAATAAAATAACAAATTCAATATAAAGATTATCTTTTAAATATAATATTTATATTGATCAAATATATTATTTAATAATAAAATTTAATTTAATATTATAATATTTATTAATCAAACTAATTTGAAATATTTATTAAAATATATTATCCAATTCTCAAATCTATAAAGTATCTTTCTTCAATATATCATCTAACTACAAAATTCAATTTACTATTAATTTAAGTATATTCTACATCAAATTAGATCTTTAAATACTTATAAAATATATTATTTAACTAATAAAATTATCTCATCATTAATTAAATTGTATAATATATTGTTAGCCAAATTTACTTCTAAAGATATATTATTTAACAAATAGATTTTGCTCCCAGGCATCTTTGAGTCCTAAACTGATCTTGTCTTTGGTTTTTTCAATAATTTTTTTTTTTTTTGTCTTTGATTTAATTGTAAAATTCTTTATTTTAATTTATTTATGTTTTAACTATTTAAAATATAATTAAAAGTTTTCGGCCAAATTTAATTCATTCGAATTTGTTAGAAAATATGGAGAAAAATTGTAAATAATTTACAAATTCTTCTGTAAAAAATGATGTCTTTAATTAATTTGAATCCCTTAGTTTAAAGGGAAAAAGACAGCAAAAATAGAGGGGAAAAAACAGCATTGAGAAAATCTCATCCCATGTATTTAGCCCTCTGTTCTCGCTCGAGAAAAAACACTGTAACATCAGCTAGAAGACATTGAAGACCTGTGTCCAAATCCTAAAAATGGCCAATCAATGTGTTCTAATCAACGGCTATAGAGGCCATAAATACGGCATTGTTGCAGAAGCTGTACGAATCTTGCCGTCTGGGGCCTAAAAAATCCACTAGATTGTCGCACGGGGCGCTTAACTCGCAGTGCCCTGAGAAAAAGCTCACCTGTCTGGAGGTGTAGAGCAAGGGGACCAAAGGCCTCATTTCTTCGATTTCTAACGGCAATTTAATGAGCCAAATTAAGTTGAAATCTCTGAACGAGTCGAATCCTTTGCATGCCGTGTATTTCTGTGCTCTCGGTCAAATACCCTTGCGTGCATGGCAAGAAAATTCGAAACCCCTGAATCCAACTTCGACAACACGATGGCTGTCCGTTAATTTCTTTGACAAATAAGTCCTTTCTATCATTGCCCCCCGATTTGCTCGATTTTGAGAGTCCTCTGTCAGAGCCCGTTGTATCCGTTGAACAGAAAATCAAAGAGCCGTTTATTTGCCAGTTTGCTCCGCTATTTTCGCCTCCATTTGTATAGCAAGGAGACTTTCAACCCTCTCCCTGTTTGCAGCAATCCACTGTGTTTCCATTGGCGGAGAATTTGCCGTCTGAATTCTGCTATCTGTAACCATTTCAAAGCTCCGCTACATTTAGCTAAAAGTCGTTTGAAATTATTCAGCTTCCTCGGGATGCCAATAACCTCCTCAACTGCCGGCCCCACCAAATCACAAACGAAATTTAATATCACATTGAATGGCACAAAATACCCGCCATGAACGGATGTTTTGGCTTTACGGCATAAAATTTCGCCACTACATATTGAAAGAAAACAGAAAATTACGTGTAGGAAGGAACTGGCAAGGCTGACATTTGGTCCCACCCCTGACTTTTCTCTAAAGCCTTTTTCATGACCTTTTTTCCATATTTTACCGTGCCTTGAGGCATCATTGCCCTCGCCGCCTTCGTTAATGTGGGAAAAATAAAAGCAAACCAGCTTTTTCAACACCATTTTTGACCAGCAAGAGGAAGACAGGATCGAATTGCTAGCAGAGTCAACCATGGTATTAACGTATGCCAAGTAAATACGCCGAAATTTTTCATTTTACTCTGTGGCCTATGTCATTTAAGCGTTTACTTTCGAGCTACTTCCCTGTGTCTTAGATCGTTTAATCTTAATTTATTGAAAACCCTGAACGAATCCGATCGAATCGTTGATTGGGACCTTTTTTTGTTCCTTCCTTCCCCTGCATTTGTTTTTTATTTTTTTCCATTTCTCCTAAATTAATAGGGAGGGGAAACAAGACCATTGATGGTTCTCCACTTGGTTTAACGACATGGTTCCATGCACTACCTATATTTATATAAAAGAGGAAATTATGCAACTTATTAATTGTCTTTTAAGCATCACATTCAATCAATCATATTATAAATAACCATCATTTCTATGGTGGAATGTTGATTTAAAATATTGATACTAATTTTTTTCATACATAAACATTTTTAAGTATTATTATAAATAATGAAAATATCTTGTTTTTAACAATCATATTCATTCTTACATGTTGGATCATAGTAGTTGTCACTTGTAGAGTGATTGATCATCTATAACTCGTTTGTTTAGTGTCTTAGCATTCCACACACCATAATATTGGAAAGAAGCCTTCTAGAAAACAATGTGTAAGGATTTTTTAAATTGATGCTTCAAATCACACCTTGGATCCATAGATAAGATAAATCTTGATGTCAAATCATCAATGGTTGGTAACAATCCACATTATCATGCCCTCGTCAAAGAAAGAAAAAATTACAATATTTATATTGATTGCAACACTTAAAGTCTAGACAAATAAAGTCAACATGGACAATGATTCTAATAAGGGGGTCGATTAAGATTATAAGAATAAACAAGGGCAACAATTTCCTTGAATTATAGATATTTAATTAAAATTTATTTAAAAGGGTTCTAGGCTAGTGATTAAGAGGAATAGTTGTGACTCTTCCAAAATGGCAAAAATAATGAAGAGGTGTGACTTCCTCAAACTTGAAGATATAAGAGGGAAAGCATTTCATTTGAAAAGAACATCAATAACATCATTCAATCAATCAAGAATAAATATTATGAGTCTCCTTCTAAAATAACATCATTCAATCAATTAAGAATAAATATTACGAGTCTCCTTCTAATGTGAAAGGTTATGACTCCTTCAACTATGAAAGGTTGTGACTCCCTCAATAATAAGATATAAAAGGGAGTCATTTCCTTGTGGAGAAACCATAAAATGAGGGATAAATCTATCAATCAATTTGGAATAAAATTATTATTCTCAAAAGGCAATAATGAAGGGTGGTGACTCTTTCAAGAAATGGATATAAAGGGTAAATCAATTCATTGAAATTCAATCAACAATGATCACTCATCTAGTAATCAAAATATCAAAAAATTCAATCAAGAAAATAACAATAAGTCTATTAATACATTTAATTATCAAATCATCCAATCATTAAATCATTAAATCATCAAATCATTCAAGCATCAATTCATCCAAGCAACACACATTCAAATATAAAGGAAAAGTCAATTTTCATATATCAATTCATGCAATAGTAAGTATCTACAAAAAAATGATTCAAATAATAATTTGTAAAAGCATACAATTATTGTTCAAGGATTGAATTGTCAATCCATCAAGAAATACAAATCAATAGTCTAGCAAATACATCAAGCTATCAATTGTGAATTCTTGGTAGTATTTACAAATTAGACGGGGTTCAGGCTCATGGGGTGGGCTAAGGGTTGGAAGGATAGGGGCTTTCATGCCCTTGACAAGCTAGGGACAAGGTCCTTTGTATTGTCATTGATGAGTTAGGGACATGGTCCTTTAATTCAATAGTTTTGCAAAGTATTTTCGAGGAATTCCAGATTTGTTTCCTTGGGTATTATGCTATGATCTATTGATTTGATTCTTATCATCAATTTCTTAATCTTGGATAAAACTATTGTCATATTTTGAGTAAATATTTTTGTTTTCAAGTATATCCCAAAAAGGGACATTACACACATCATGCAAACAAAATGACACATTTTGAAAATTATTATCATTTATGTTTGTTGTTTTGTTTTAGGTTTCATATTTTGTAAAATAGTTTGCTATCAACATTTTGTGCTCCTCTTCACACACCAAATTGGAACAATTGATTTCCATAATTCTTGGAGGCTTTAATTGTAAGTTTTCAAGATCTAAAGATGCTCTTGAATTTCCATGAGCATCTACCATCTAGATTGAAAGACACGAGTGACAAAGGATGTTTGTTTTGGGAGAAGAAGGTGACTTCTAAAAGAATTTTGTTGGTTTTCTTTTCTTGTGTGATTAGGGAAAAAGAGGAAAGAGACAAAGGAAAAGACTTGATGGTAATAGGGGGTAGAAGAGACAAAAGGAAAAAGGGAAAAATGATTGTGTATAGGGTTAGAAGGGGAATCTTAAACACTTCAAGAGATGGAAACTAAAAATATCTACTCTTCGCATAAGAGAAGTTTACCCCATGTTAGCATCATTTTGAGACAAGTAATATAGGCTTCAAATGTTACATTTTTTGTTATTGTAATGAGGAGAAAAGATTATGTTAGTTTGTTGTCTTATCTATCACGTGTTGTTGTTTGTGTGTGCATGGCAGGAAAAACCACTATGTTCTAATTGAAATGTTTTGTAGTAAAATTTATATGTTTTTGTGATGAAAAAGAGTAAGAGTGTGAGTTTCCAATTACCTAGATTTGATATCTATTCAATTGGGCACTCATCCAAAACTACATTAGATAGTATTAGAGAATGGTTCTTCCTTGTTGGACTAGTATGAAGAAGTTCTTGTAAAGAGAAGCGTTGAAAACTATGTAAGTGAAGTTTTGCAAGTGTAGAGGAGTGTTGTGAATATTTTATTGTGGCTTTGGAAAGTTGTGTAATATAGGCTTGTAGTTGTCTGATAAAGAAAGTCTAATTGTTTTAATCCATTCTAGCTCCAAATTTCTTGAAACTCTATCCAAGAAAGATCGGTTCATTCTATCAGAGGATTTAACAACGTCTAGTTTAATAAGACCCCCTTTGTGGTTACTAGCATGTAAGGAGTTAATGAGATCATACACTAGAACAATGATCTATCCACATTGGAAAAAACCACTATACTCCTTTAAGATCATAGTGTAAAGGGTTCTCTTTAATATGTTGAAAATCATTTTAGAGATAAGTTTGTACATAATGTTGCACAAGGATATGGGTCTAAAATCCTTATGTTTATGAGATATTTTTAAGGATAAGGGTGAGAAACATAAAATGAAGGGATTTGAGGATAAACAAATTTCTTTGATTCCTAAACAAACTCCCATAATTCATCTTCCATCAAATCCCAAAATTTCTAGAAAAAGAAAGCTAGAAACCTATTAGGGCTAAGTGATTTTCCCCCTCCCATGGAAAATAGGTAGCCTTGACTTCCACTTTGGAAATATTTGACATAAGAGAAAAATTATTAGAGGCACTAACCAAATTTGGGATGTGATCCATAAATAGATCTATCTACCTCTTCCTTAATAAGCATATTTTACCAAAAGGGGACTAGGGAGGATTTTATGGCTTACAGATTCTTAATGAATAGTCCTTTTGATATCTCAAATTTGATAATACACTTTTTTTCTCCTCACTTTATATGCTATATGGAAGAACCTAGTGTTATGATAACTTTCCTTCAACCATTTAATTCTAGAAAATTTTCTCCAAAATATTTTTTCACATTTATAACTCTTATCCACTTGGATTGATATATTCTCCTCCTCCCTTAGAGATTCAAAATAAACTTTAGGTGTAAGATTTATTTGAATCTCAACCATCCTACTTTCCAAAAGATTTTTTTTTGGAACAAATTCTTAAAGAGTGATTCCAATCCTTTAGTTGGAATTTCAACTCTAGATTTTCATTTAAGGTGTACATCCTTGAACCATATTTGGTGGAAGGGGAAGTTATAAATGCATAAACATTCATTCTAGATGGGTGTTTCATCCATATTTTCTCAAATCAAAATGACACTCTTTAGGGAAAGCTATCCTTATCAATAATATCCAACAAGATTAGTCAATGCTCTAAACTAGCTTCAATGAGAACATCCAAGCTAAGGATAAGTATAATCAAAAGTTTAAACCTAATAATCTATCAATTCTATCTATTATGCAGTTCCTACCACTTTTCCTATTATAGATAATTTCAACCATCCACTATATGTTTTAACATCCCAAAGATTAGATTCTTTGATGAAGGAAATGAAACTATAATTTTCCTTCATTCTTTGGATTCCGCCCTCATTCAAGGAATCAAGCCTAACATTGAAATCCTCTTCTATAATCGATTTAGGACTCTCATACTCTCCTTTAGATCATAAATTTGAGTCTAAGGTATGCCTTTTTCCTACTTAACCTACAAACTATAAACATTGACAAAGAGTAAATTAAAATTAGGGATTATACCTTTGGACTAACATGTTGTGATCTAATAGTTTGAGCTATAGATATTAAACACATCAACATCTTAAAGGTTCTAAATGATAGCCAATCCCCTAGATGCACTATTGGCCTCTTTTCTAGCTAGACCTCCTCAAAAAAGAGAATGGGAGTGGAAATATTAAACATGACTCATCTCATTCTCTTGAAGTAAGACAATATCCAAATTGTGTTTCTCCTAGAGTGTTTGAACTTTGAAGTAGTCTTCTCTTTGAGGGGGAAGTTAATACTTGATATTTTAGGAGAGAATATTCACAAGGTAATCTTAGAGATCTCAATTCCAACTAAGATATCCTCCACATATGATCAACAACTCAATGTTACATCTTAAAGGGAATTTTTTTGAAGAACTACATACCTACTTGGTGTAAATGCTTTGTTACTTCCAATGTCTACTTTCCTTTTCCTAATTGAGTCTAGATTAAATATTTTTCATTTTTTTCGTAGTTTAAGCTATATCCTTCAATGTTCTTTTGACGCTTCTTAGGTTTACCTCATCCTCCCTCGCTTGAGAAGAGTCTTTTAGAGATTAAGTTGTCTTTGTTCCTTTGTCTTGACTAGATGGTTCTAGATTTAATCTAGGGTCCTCATGGAGCCTTTCTAAATCCCCCTTAAAATCATATTATGTGATCATCACATCATTATTCCATATCACCTCTACATACTAAACTAAGTTTCTTTTACTATTCCCCCCTCCTCGTACCTTCTTTATTTCTCTCAAGAATCTTATTCTTAGATTTTTTTTTACTTTGGTTTGATGAAATAATCTCTATCCTTACCCAAGTCCTCTTCGATTTTTGCATGTTGTACCATTTTTAATATTAAAAAATTCTCTTATTTGATAACCATATTCATGGATATCTCTACATTTGAATGGTATACTTTCATAGTTAAGGGTTTGGATCCATTTAGTTTCCCCTACTTTGAACACGATGCTTTTAAGAATGGGAGAAGTGAGATCAAGTTCCATACAAAATCTAGCATGGATTGAAAGTTCCTTACTATGATGAGGCTAATATATATCAATTACCACTCCCAAGGATTTTACAATGATCTCAAATACATAAGGGGGCCAAAATTCATAAGGAAAGACATACATTGGGGTTGTCAAAGAAATTCCATTTGAGGACTTGAAGCCCATATACTAATGTTTCATAAAAATGACAAAATTATACAATAAATATGGAACTCTCCCTAATACATCATCATTATTATATTCTTCAGTGAATATCATAATGAAATATCCCTCAACACACAAACAAAGCTCATATTCTCCCTTGGTTAAGTCTAGTTTCTCCCAACCTAAGAATACACATCATCTAAAGAGAGTTGGGATCAAATGAGTATGAAGATTGTGAGGTGTGTGTAGAGGTTTTATACTAGATATTTGTAGATTGAAAAGGGTAGAGTAAGGAAAATGTATTGAATTTGGACTTGCTTACAAATTAACACAATTGTAGGCTCTCTTTTACTATTAGGTTTTTCCCAAAAGGTTTTCTTATGTTAGGAAAAGGGTGTTGTACACCTTGCACAAGAAAATAATTATTTAATTATGTAAAATAAATATTTATTTGTGGTGCATCTTAGGAGATGTGTTTAGCCACTTCAAATATTTATTTTGATCCACTTGTAAAGTTGTATGTGATATTGGTTAGATGTTTTGTATGGGTTGCACATAGGAAAAGTATTTACTAATGGGGAAACTTAGTACCAAAAAGTAAATGTTGGGGAAAATAGTTTTTTTCCACTAATGGTTTTACCTTTACCACTTGGTTGTTTTGTGTGAGCTTGAATCTATAAAAAGAAAGCACATGTTTAGTGGTCGGGGTTGGCTATTTGGTTAGTTGGTTGTTTGGCTTGGCTCTCATTTGTCTCAAGCTCTCTTGTTGAATGCATATGTGAAGCATGGAATGGGATGTGGGGATACATGTTTGGACACATGGAGGATACATTAGAGGAGCTTAGTGTTTCAAAAGTATTCATGGATACTTTGTAAGCGTATTGTAATGTTTCATTGCTAAATAATACATTGAATTTGGGTGCTCTTGGAGGCTATGTTTTCCCTCTTGAGGGATTTCCCAAGGTATATCTTATGTAATCTTGTGGTATATCTTTGCAAATATTTATTCTATAAGCTTGTATGCATGTTTTTCTCTCATGGAGTTAAGTAGGAAATGGTTTGATCAATCTGCTAATTTGCTTGCATCTCATACATGTTCTATGGATTATGTATGAGTTTCATCTTCTTCCATAATGTTTTTACTAAATGAATTGTTAAGAACACAATAAACTATAATTCAATCACATGATATAAATTTCTAAGGCAATCAAGTTACCCTAGTTTCCATGATTTTTGTATCATAGTTATTATGTTTAGTTTCAAAACCTTATGTTTGGAGCCATACATTAAGGGTTTGTGCCAAGGCTGAGGTTTGTTTGACAAAAAGGTGACACCTTTTCTTGTTCTGTGTTTATGATTGTAATGTGTTCTCTTGAAAATTTTATTATTTTAAGTATTGTGTTGTTGGATTCATGTCTAGCATGTTGAAATTTGATATTGAAAAATTCAATGACCTCAAAATTTGAAATTGTGGAGGTTGAAAGTTGATGAACTCTTAGTGGAGAGAGATAAATGAATTGCAACATATTATTTTTAAAAACCTACGCTAATCCAGTAGCAATTCTAGAGCATTTGGGTGGCATTTGCATAGTCGACGAGGGAAAATATCAATAATCTATTTTTTGGTATTTTCTACATTTCAATAAATCACATTTTTGAAGGCCTTTGGAGTAGAATTTGGCCTCAAAATTATCATCAATCTATTGAATTGGATAGCTGAAGAAATTCTTTTCAAGGGACTGAAATTAGAGCTCATAAAGATATTTTCAATGGTGTAAAGAAGTTTAGATTTCACCCAATGGGCTAAAAGTTATAACCCCGCCAAGTTGGGGTGCCCAAATAAACATGTTTTTTGAAAATTCTAGTTTTGTTTGTTATTTTCTCACATCTAGTTATTCATTTCAAATTCCAATGGATGTGATGACTATTGATATTCTATGTATTTGTATATATCTCATTTTGGAAATGAATAAAGATGAATTTTGGAGGCATACATCTCTTTTCATGAGATTGCTATGTCCATTTGTATTCTCACAATACCGCATATTTTTTACACCAGGTATTGTTATCTTAATTCCCAATTGAATCCAAATCATACACATATGTCCAATGAGGACTAGATTAAATTGGATAAGAAATATAGAAGTATTATCCATTTATGTCTTTTAGATTTTATGACAATGAATTTGTTAGAAGAACAAACTACATAGTTGTTGTGGAAGAAGATAAGAACCTTGTATCAATCTAAGAGTCTAGTAAATAAATTATTCTTGAAAATAAATTTGTATTCTTCGAAAATGAAAGAAGTGGACTTTGCAAATGACCATCTCAATACATTCATTTTAATCCTAATTTGGCTAATGTAAATTGGGGTCAAATTACGCGACACTACTTTTCCCCAAGTATAGAATTGGATAAGTTTACTATATTAGAGCAAATTTTTATATAGCAGCAGATTTATTAGTGTTAAATATCTAAGTTTAAATATTGTAAAGTATATATATAATTTAAATACAATGTATGAAATGGTTATTTATCAATGTTAACTAATTTAATACTTGAGTACATTAAGATTACCATCATTAATATATAAATTGACATCTAACAATATAGTATGATCAAAATAAACAAATAACATCATAAAACAATTTAATTAAATCAACTCCATCTCATTCATAATTAAAATATCTTTTATTAAGTTTAATACTTATTTGAATCATAGCACTTGGAAAGCTCATTCTCACTCTAAGAGGATTTTAGTGGCATTGGTCCTCATAGCTATGACACACATCAGAGAACATGTGTAAACACACGAAGTGTGCTTACACACCATGTGAATGCATTAAATCATGACTAGGACAATCCCAATTGTAATCTATACCTTGAGTTGGACACACTTTGTGTGCCCCCTCAAATGTCCATAGCCCACCAAACCATCTTCTTCTTCCTTGAGTGATCTTCATGCCTCTTTCCAAGTATCACATGAATGATTCATATAAGCCTTAAGGGTTGGTTTCCAAACCATCACACTCTTTCACAAAGGTTGCATCTTATTATTATTATTTAATAAATATAATTATTACTCTTTTATAAGAGTTAATAATTTTTCTTTATTAATCTTTATTTTAACCATAGGAGCATATTATCTTATATTTTCTATCTCCCTTTAATACTTCCATAACTTTCTTTCCACTTTAGGGAAAAAGTTTCATATTTCTCCCTTGTAATTTAGCTGTTGTCCTCAGTAGCTTAAGTTAACTCTACATCACAATTCACAAAAATAGTCACTATATTAGTAAATCTCTCACTTTAATTTCATCTATAGTTTTATTTCATAATTTTATATTCTATCAATTCTTTTAATTCAAAATTAGATCAAATAGAAATACTTTGCTAATAAATAAAAAACATATGAAACAAATCATGATTTCACAAGGAGCTAATGTAAGTTTTTATACTAAATCTTCCATCTTTAACTTTTACAATTGTCCATTTCCATTCATGTAAACTCTTATTTTACAAAGATGTCTTCACTAAAAATTTGATAAAAACATTATCATATTATTGGATAAAATGATATGCATAACACGTGCTATGAAGTCACCTATTGCTAAAAATTAAAAACATTCCAAGATGATATTCATGCATTCTAGACTACATGAGTATCAAATAATCTTAGTCCTATACAATAAAGCACATGTACAAGGTTATTGACAATAAATAAAGATGGTACTAAAAAAAATCCATTAAGCATCTTAAACAAAAGAAAAGATCAATAAGTTATGACTACCCACATAGTACTTCATAAAAATAGTAGGTTCAATCTTTCTTTTGTTTAAGGTAATTTAATTTAATTTTAATTTAGGAACATATATATATATATATATATATATAAATAATTTAGAAGTTGTCTCCCCCCTATATAGTTTGACTGTTCCTATGTCATACAAAGAGAGTTTGTTTGATTTCACATTTGAACATTTAACTTGTTTAAACATCATATTTTCTTAGAGTTAAATTTCAAGATCATAGTAGACTTGTTGGTTATGGTCCACCACAATTCCACTATGCCACTCTAATACAAAGTATAATGTAGCATCATACTTATATTTAAGCATCAAATCTAGGTTCTTCTTGAATGAGTAGAGTTTTGAAAATCCACTTTGAATCTTATTCGTTACTTTTGTTGCAAGTTGCTAACTACTTTTCTTGATCATTCCCATACTCGATTTAAAAACAATAACCCCACTCAAATCATCATATACCATAATCAAGTAAAAAATAAATTTGACTCAACTTTAATAATTATTAACCCCTTGATCTTAATTTGCATATTAGAATTTGATGACATCACTTTGATTTATAATATTTACAAAATAGAAAAATCAAAACAAAAAATTAGATCATATTAAAAATTAAAAAAATTAATTACAATTTATTCTTATTCAAATTCAAATTACAAATAAAAGTCAAAGTATAAATATATATTTAATTTACTTTATATACATGTATATTTTATTCTTATAACTTATAATCATCTTTAAAATCTTAAATATTTCTAAACTCTTTATTATTATTTTTATAACTAATATTTCTTATTTTTTTATTATAAAATCTAAAAAATATTTTCTTATATACTAATATATTCTAATCATCATATATTCTTAAACATTCATTTTAATACCTCTTTCCTTATCTCACTCATTTTAATAGTAACTTTATTTTAAAAATCTCTTTCTACCTCACATTCATGTTTTATCCCTTTAGAAAGACAAGACCATTGGATTTTCTAGAGATGCAACCATTCGATATTTTGTTTGTTTCTATTTTTAATACTTCATCTATTAAATAGAGAAGATTTGGTGGAGGCTTATATGAAGATAGGTTCACTTGTTGGTAGATATTTTATTGCAGCTTTTTTTGGTTTCTCTTTATTTTTTCTTTTTGAATTTTTAGAAAGAATATAACTTAGATTTTTTAAATCTGTTTTTTTTGAATATGGGGATATAATTTAGTAATTTTTTTTACATCTTTTTAAGTGAAATGCAAAGGAAGTTAGAAGGGTTTCAATTAAAAAAAAAATTAAACAAATATTATATGTTGGTTATGATAAGAATTATGTTGATACAAAATATTTATTTTTTAAATTGATTATAAGATTTATTATATATTCTTAGATAAAGATTATATTCAGAGTTATATTATATATCTTTTAATAGAAGACATTATATCTATATCTAATAAGAAATAATTATAAATTATTTCATATATATATATATATATATATTCTTAGGTTTTGATATCAAAATGTAACACTACTTTTCTCCAAGTATAGAATTGGTTAAATTTACTATATTAGAGTTAATGCAACATCACTTCATACGAGATTTAGTTCAAGATGAGATTGTGGAATTATAGTTTTTCCCTACATCTGAACAAGTTACTGATATTTTTACCAAAGCTCTACTTACAACTAGTTTTGTTGCTTTGAGGAATCAGTTGGGCCCAGGCCTGGAATTTGACGGCCACCCCTACCTGTCATATGAAAATTTTGTGATGGTTTGTTCATTTAAATGCCTGTCACTTATGAAATCTTTTATATTAAAACATTATTGATTTTATCAATCATACATATTAAATCATACATTATTGAGTTTGACCGGAAACTACACAGTTGAATCCTGATAGCAATATCATAATTATTGATTTTATCAATCATACATATTAAATATATATTTTTTAATAAATTTCTATTTTTAATGTAACACAAGTAATTTGGTTATTTTTTAAAATATTATGTATCATATAAATTAATTAAGTTGACTAGAAATTAATTTATTGATTTCATATGTGCAATATCATAAATGCATCCATCAATTTGAAACTATTTTATTTGAGTTAATTTATTTTATATTACAAATTGATTTTATTTTCCATATACATTTTAAATTCAATTATCTAAAAACACATTTAAATATCAATTTCAAACCTACCAAAAAATAGTTATATAAAATTAAAATTGATTTAATTTCTAAATTGGTCAATCTAAAAACACATTTAAATATCAATTTCAAATCTAGCAAGAAATAATTATATAAAATTAAAAATCGTTCAATGCCCAAATTTGTGTTATGTTATTATTCATATGGATATCTTATATATATTTAAAAAAAGTAAAATTAGAAAATATTGATAATTAGAAATAAATGTAAAAATCTTAAATTTAATGTTACAAAAAGTTTCTAATTTCATAGAAAATAAATCTTGTTAAAATATTCAAAAAGTTAAAAAACAATTATATTCTATTTTGAAAAGATTTTGAATTAATATATGTTTTTATAATAAATATTATAAATCATATATATTAATATAAAGCAATGATAACTATTAGTAAAAATGTCAAAATCTTTAAAAAATTAGAAAGAACTATATTTAATCTTGAAATAATTAGAAATAAATGTAAAAATCTTAAATTTAATGTTACAAGAAGTTTCTAATTTCATAGAAAATAAATCTTGTTAAAATATTCAAAAAGTTAAAAAACAATTATATTCTATTTTGAAAAGATTTTGAATTAATATATGTTTTTATAATAAATATTATAAATCATATATATTAATATAAAGCAATGATAACTATTAGTAAAAATGTCAAAATCTTTAAAAAAATAGAAAGAACTATATTTAATCTTGAAATAATTAGAAATAAATGTAAAAATCTTAAATTTAATGTTACAAGAAGTTTCTAATTTCATAGAAAATAAATCTTGTTAAAATATTCAAAAAGTTAAAAAACTATTATATTCTATTTTGAAAAGATTTTGAATTAATAGATGTTTTTATAATAAATATTATAAATCATATATATTAATATAAAGCAATGATAACTATTAGTAAAAATGTCAAAATCTTTAAAAAATTAGAAAGAACTATATTTAATCTTGAAAAGATTCTATTTTCAACAGATTTTGAATTAATAAATATATCTATAATAAATCATATATATTAATATAAAGCTAAATTAGAAAGAATTATTCCAATTCTAAATTAATTTATATTTTTATCATAAACATTATATATATATATATATATATATATATATATATATATATATATATATATATATATATATATATATATATGCCTACAATAATTTTTTACGGTTTAATAAATATATCTATAATAAATCATATATATTAATATAAAGCTAAATTAGAAAGAATTATTCCAATTCTAAACTAATTTATATTTCAAGTGTAATATTTACGTTTATATAAAATATAGCAAGTCAAATCATACGGTTTAATAAATTTTTAGGTTGTAATATACGGTTCAAAATGCTAATAGACCATCAAATTTGAGGCCTGGTTGGGGCGATTGAAGAATGCATGATCAACCACATCTAGTTATCTATAGTCATCTAGAGTTCAACCGCCAACCACAACAATTTTCTTTATTTTGTTTATTTTGCATAATAAACCGCATGTGCAGTTAGTAGGCATAGCTTTTGTTTTAGTTTTATTTTTTTAATAAGTGCAGTAAAAACTATTATAGCTTGATCTAACCATGCAATCATTTTGCATGTGTTTTTCCCTATTTTTAGTTCCTTTCATCTATTTTTAGTTCCTTTCATCTATTTTTAGTTCCTTTCATCAATGAATAGCTTGATAAGTTAGTATGTTTAGTTTTCTTTATATATGTAAGTAGTTTATGATTTTTACACAATTGAAAAAATAGAGAATTATTTTCAATGCTGTTGTTCGCTGAGTTTGTGAGTAGATCCATTGTTCATTGTTTTTTAGGTTTTGAGTGTGGTGATTTTCTTTCAATCTAATAATCTTAGTATAATATGAGAGCTGCTTTATAAGTTACATTATTCAAGAGCCTCCCCTACTTCCCTAGGTAAAGTATATATATAATTTAAATACAAATGTATGAAATGGTTATTTATCAATGTTAACTAATTTAATACTTGAGTACATTAAGATTACCATCATTAATATATAAATTAACATCTAAAAATATGAGTATGATTAAAAGAAATAAATAACATCATAATTTTTTAAAATTAAAGCAACTCCATCTCATTCATAATTAAAATATATTTGATTAAGTTTAGTATTTATTTGAATCACAACACTTGGAAATATCATTCTCACTCTAGGAAGGTTTTAGTGGTATTGGTCCTTGTAGCTATGGCACAAATTGGAGAACATGTGTAAAAACACAAAGTGTGCTTACGCACCATGTAAATGCATCAAAGCCTTGGCTAGGACAATCCTGAGTGTACTCTATACCCCAAGTTGGGCACACTCTATGTGCCACCTCCTCAAATGTCCATAGCCTGCCAAACCGTCTTCTTCTTCCTTGAGTGATCTCCATGCCTCTTTTCAAGTCTCACATGAATGATTTATATAAATCTTAAGGGTTGGTTTCCAAGCCATCACACCCTTTCACAAAGGTTGCATTTTATTATTGTTTAATAAATATAATTATTCCTCTCTTTTATAAGAGTTTTAATAAATTATATTAATTAATCTTTATTTTAACCAAAGGAGCATACTATCTTTTATTTTCTATCTCCCTTTAATACTTCCATAACTTTCTTTCCACTTTGGGGAGAAATTCCCATAACAAATTAGAAGAGGATAAGTGCATAATTTTACTTTGTTTCTTAGTTGATTCATGGGAAAACCTAATTATGAAAATATGTGGAAACTATTATTCACCTAACATGAGCATATTGCAAGAGTTTTACTAAGTGAAGAAATTATGAGAAAGTCCATGGATCATTCCTCTAATAATGCCTTGTTTGTAAAGGGTAGGTCAAGGATAGAGGGGGTAAGAAGAAGGTAGAAGGTAGGAGATAAGGGGAAGTCCAAGGGAAAGGGTAGGTCCAAATATCTTAGTAAACTTAAAGTAAAATACTAGAATTATAGCTAGAGAGGTCTCATGAAAATTGAATGTAAGAAGAGAGATGATTGCTCTAATACATCCTTAGACAATGTAAGATCAATAGTGATGCTTTTAGCTTTAATAACATTGTTGGTGATGATTTTTGGTTAATAATTTTACACGAATCCTCATAAGGAGTAGTATTTTGAGTATAGGAAGTGTGATAGAGGACACATTTTCCTTGGTGATAACAAATATTTCATGATAGTTGGATAGGGAAAGTTAAATTTATCATTTAGGGATGGGAGAGTGAAGTGTCTCTTAGACATGTTGCATACTTTAGGTCTAGCAATATATCTTATTTATATTTCTAAGATTATTAACTCTATAATGCATGTTATCTTAGATGAGAAGGGTTGTAGGTTGGCTATAGAGAATTTGGTGTTTGCTAAATAGATCATGAAGGTGCTCTCTTTAAGTTGGAAACATCTACTATGTATAACTTAGCCAATGTAACTAAACTTGAATTAGGTATGTGTTGACACCACATATTAGGTCACATAGGTGAAAAGTGTTGAAAATGTTGCCATTGATGTCTTTTCCATTGAGATTGTTACAGACTTTACCTTAAAAATTCGCTGAAGGAATTGATTAAATCATTATGTTGGATGGTCGACCCTCATGACAATGTTAGAATGAGATATTTATAAACACATTTATTATATTCTAATATGAGTTTTTTAATGTAGGATGACCCATATTTTGGTACTCTCATTTGCAAATATATAATCAAAATAAGGGACCAATCCTCTTTGTATAATCACCCCTTTTGGGGGAAACTAAATTAAATAAATTTATTAATTTCAAAAATGGCCAACCTTACCTTGAGTAGTACATCCTTGGGAGGATTAAAAATAAATTAATTATGTTTTAATAAGGTCGACCCCTCTTGAGGAATCACCTCCGTTGGGTGAAGAGACACATTGGTGTGGTATACATAGAGGATTGAATGAAAGCTAGAAGGAAATAATTTAATGCAATATCTTTCCCACACAATCATATTTGAGTATACTTAAGAAGTAGATTTGAGAAAATTTATGAAGCATATTTGAGCAGTTTATAAAGGAAATTTAAGTAGATTTTGTCTAAGGAGATTTAAATGATCTTCATCCAATGAAGCAACTATATTTAAGAAGGAAAACATTTTGTTTATTTGGAGGTTGGTGCCTCTCATCAAAAGTGATTTGGAGTTTGATGCCTCTTAATAGAAGATATTGGTGTCTCTCACTGAGTTGGTGCTTAGTGGTGGGGATTGGTGTCTCCAGCGGGTTAGTACCTGCAAAAATTGTAAGCATATTTTATCTTTGACTAGATTTGGATGGTAGAACCAAGCAATCCTTTTCTCCATGGTTTTCTCTCGAAATGGTTTTGACATAAATATTGTGTTCTTAATTGTTGATGTTGTGTGATTGATATTATTGTTATTAATAATTTGAAAAAGTAAAAGATTACCTTATACTGATTCACCCCCCTCTTAGTATAAGTGTGTGCTCAACAAAAAGGTATTGAAAACCTTGGTGAATAAAGATATGTCTATAGGACTTTTAGATTATTCTATAAGTTTTGGGTTTTGTGAACATTGTGTTTGGAAAATAGAATAGATTGAAGCTTTCATTAGGAAGTACTAGAGCAAGTTAGATTTTTTAGGTCTTATTCAAAATGATTTGTTTGGTTTTGTGGATGTTCCTTCCATTGGTAAGTCTAGGTGATATATCTTATTTATTAATGACCACTCTTGTAGAGCTTCCTCTAATGCCTAATAAATCGTCGCTAATGATTATGCACACAACTTAGTGGACCTGAAGATACCTAGACTAAGCAGTTCATCACTCAAGAGAGGGCTTCACTAAATCATCAACTATGGAGTCATAAACTTTAGATAGTGTTGGCAATATATATGCATTCAAGAAGTCTAAACATCCTACATTAGCTGATTATAAGATAATGAAACACATATAAATACAGTAAAATATTTTGACCGAAATAAACTTCTATTTCTCAAAGCAGAGTAAATGAATACAAACAATTGCCTTTTGCTACGAGCACTTAATGCTTATGATTGTAACCAATTAGCTGTTATACTACAGTATGTCCTAACCTAATTAACCTTTGGAATACTAAACATAGTATCAATTATAGATTCTAATGTATCAACTACAAATTCTAATTTACAATTTATAATGCATCATTCATAATCACATGAATTGAAATATATCAATTAAACACAACGAATAATTTAATCTATTAATCTAAATTGAAGTGGTTTAGTAGTACCTCAAGTGGCCCTTGCTTGATTTGCTACATCCACAAGATCTTGTTAATTACTCATGAACTTAGAAAAAAATGTGTTATCAAGGTATTCCTTCTTTATTGCATTTCAATCATACACAAAATTGTTGAACAAAATCTAAAAATATATTATTCAATATAACACATATACAATCTAGATCTCCTCCTCAACAGTGTACCCACTATATAGGGTCCACGAGGGAGTCTAATTATGTGTCAACTCTTCCTCAAGAATAGGAAGAGGACCGAGTTTCAAAACAAAAAGTAATAACTATCAAACAAGAGTATAAAAATCAAACAAGGACTTCGTACTCAACAAGTTTAAGTGTTATAAAAAAAAATGTGCCCAGGCATAACAATTTCCATTATAAGTCATAGTCCTATTGGGAACAAAATTATTCTCTTGCTTGTTTTATTAAAAGACAAGAGTAATGCTTGGTTATCCATGACTTGATCCTGAAATGACCGCCTCCATCTTCTTCTGAAAGTGGCCATACTGTAATATATTGAATCCTTCTTTGCATTGAACTATAATCCTTATGCTACGGGTTTAGAAGCCCATTGTTGCGAGTTGGCATGTATCTTGCTACAAATGCTAGTCTTTATTTTTCAAGGCATTTCCATTTTTAACAACCATAATTTAAACATAAAATCCTACTAAACTTCATGGACATTCATAACTCATACATACACATATTAATATAACATGTTTCAATTCTAATTGCTTTAAACTACTTAAAGTTATATGAAAGGTCTAGTAATGTCTCAAAGTAGCAGAAAATAAAGATAAAAGTATCTGACTTAAATAAGGAAATAAGACATTATCATGACTCATCAACTCTATAAAAACTTGAGCATATTTTCTTAAGTAGAAGTTTAAGGTTTTCTACAAATTCAAGGAGTTGAAGACACTTATAAAAATAGAGTTCAATAGAAAAATAAAAGTGTTAAGGTTAGATAATGGAGAGAAACATTTCTCTAAGGATTTTGAAGGATTCTATAAGAATATTAGAATTGTTAAATAGAGAACTACACCTTATACATTTCAAAAAAATAGGGTGGCTCATGGATTGAGTTGTAAGTATTTTAAGTTGTATAGGGCTAGAACAAATTTCTAGGATAAAGTAGTAAGTGTTGGCTGTTATTTAATAAACAAGTCTCATACTTTTTCTCTTGAGGATTAAACACCATGTGAAATGTGGATAGGAAAAAATCCTACTATTTCACATGTAATTGTATTTGGATGTGAGACATTTATTCATGTATCTAAGGAAAAATGATCTAGGTTAAATTTTAAAGCTAAGAAATATATTTTCCTACGTATAGAGTTGAAAATGTAAAAGGTTATAAAATTTAGAATCCTCTTAATCTAAAATTTGTTTATTCAAGAGATGTTATTTTCAAGGAACTTAGGTGTTTGTCTAGAGAAGAATAATCAAAGGAACTAGAGAGTAACAAGATAAATTTTGAGAATAAAATAGAGTAGGGAGATGCATATAAGAGTAAACAAAATAGTGGATAGTGCATAGAGGATAAAGAGGAAGAATGCCAGGAAGGAAGATCATAGGTAAATTATGAGGATAAAGATTATAATTTTGATGTGGTAGGTTCTCCATCACTTGTGAGAATATCTACAAGGTATTAGAAATTACTAGATATGTATAGTCCAATAAAAAATCATTGTGTTTTTGCTCTATATTATAATGATGGTGAGCCAAATTATGTGAAGAAAGATCCAACTTTAAAAGAAAGCAAGTCTTGGAAAGAAGGGAATGGAGGAAGAGATGTTAGCCTTGGATAAAAGTGAGACTTGGGACTTGGTGGATTTTATTGAAGGGAGAAAACCTATTGGGATACAAATGGGTGTATAAAATTAAGTTCAATATAGATGACACACTTGAAAGGTATGTAAGGAAAGATTGGTGGCTAAAGGGTATTCCTAGATTGAGGGAACATATTTTAATGAGACATATTTTAATGAGATCTTTTTCTCCTATAGCTAAATTGAACTTCGTAAGGTTGTTGTTGCAATTTATTTTGAAGTAGATTACGCCAAGGCTACATTCTTATATGGACATTTCAATGAGGAAATCTACATGGGTTAGCCTAAAGGATTTGAGGTAAGGGAAAACAAAATCTAGTTTGTAATTTGATTTTTTTTGGTTTGAATTAGTCATTTTGTATGTGGTATTTAAAGTTTGACTTATATGTGTGAGATTCATGTTTTGCTAGGAGTAAAGTTGATCACTATGTTCACTACAAACATGTTCGTGATCACATATTATTATTTTTTATGCTAATGATACGATTAACATTACAAATAATAAGGAAACAATTAAGGAACTAAAGGCTTAGTTGTTTAAAATTTGAAATGAAGGATTGGATGTTAGGTACATTGAGACTATTTTGCAAAGATTTAATATGCAAGATGGTAAAAACTATAAGTATCCCTTTACATATGGGTACTAAGTTATCTTTGGATTAATGTCCTAAGTTTCAAGAGAATCGAGAGGACATGTGCAATGTTTCTTATGTTAGTACAATAGGAAGCTTGATGCATGCCATGGTTAGTACTTGACTAGATATTTCCCAACTCATGGTAGTTCTTACTAGGTTCATGTCAAATTATAGTAGAGAACATTGGACTCATTTAGAAAGAGTTTTCAAGTACTTGATATGAACTTTTGATTAATATATTTGTTATTATGGGAATAATAATGTTGGAAAATTATTGAATACATAGAGGTCTTTGTAAATTTGGTTGAGAATTGATAGTTGAAGATCAATAAGCATCTATGTGCTTACTATATTTGGAGGAGTAGTAAGCTAGACGAATAAAATAAACTTTGTATTTGTAGCATCCAAGGCAAGCTACAATTGTAATTTCCGCTACTAAAGCAAAAAAATATGGTTTGTGAGACATGCTTGTAAAGTAATGTGGTTATAAATACTTTGTGAGCTAGAATTGGTTTTAAGAGAAAGATAGTGACAATCAACTACAATAATCAAAGTACCATTTTTTAACAAAGAGCTCAGTGTACCATGCTCATACCAAACATATAGATGTTCAACATCATGTTGTTAGAGAGATGGTAGAGGCTTAGAAGGTGTAGGGTTTCCACTTGTAAACATTTTTGGACAAACAACTAAGGCTTGATCCATACCGATTGGACAAACAGTCAAGGCTTGATCCAACCTCTCCCTCTCTCTCCCTTCTTCTGTAATTTTGACATTGTATGCTTGTGTATCTTGTCTTGCTGTTGCATATTTAACATAGGCACACGTCTCTTTGTGCCTTTGTTGGTTTGATGTGAGATCTTAGATCTTGGGGGATTGATCATCCTCCTTAACCTTTGTTGTCTTATCTTTCCAATAGTTGTACAATTAGACCTCTCTTGACGCTTGTTTGATTGCTTTAGTGTGAGTTTGAGCACAAGTTCATCCTCTCACTAAAGTGGGGGCTAAATGTAGTGTCAAAAAATGTACTCCTTTACATTTTCACACTATGTTTGGGTCCCTTAATAAATTGGACTTAATTAAGCCTCTAATTGGCCCAATTATGCATTTACAAGCCTAATTAATTGCAATTTATGAAAGGGGAATCAATATTTAATTAATGCAATTATAATTTTTGACACCCCAAAATGAATAGGTCTTGGAAATTTAGGTTAGGACCCATTCACCCTTGGGCAAATGGGTCCCCTTTAGTTGCTTAATTCAAAATTTAAATATGTTTTTGGCGGCCTTTTTATGATCTCAATTTTAAATTCAAATGTTGGCTTGTAATGTTTAATTTTCGGGAAACTAGAAAATTGTCTATAAAAGAAAGATATTTTTATCAATTCAAATCCTAGAACATACATGCAAGCATTCCTAAAGAAAAAATTATTGTCAAAGGTGTTCAAGAGTAGATTTCTCAAGCATTTGTTGTAGTATTCATGATCTCAAGCATCATGTCAAAGTTATCAAGCATCATTCATGCTTTTGGAGATAACATTGTGATGTAGGTTTCAAGAATTCAAGTCAAATTTCAAGCATCAAGATCACATCATCAATCAAGCCATCTCATGCAAGATCTAGACCTTGGAGAGATGTACTAAGTTTTAGTCCTTCAAGGGTTTCAAATCAAGGGTCTGGTGAGTTGCAACATAGCAATTGTTTGTTCATCATTCCTTTCATGTTTCATTAGTTCATTTCAAGGTTCAATTACCAAAATGGGGTTTTACCAAGGAAAACCCCCATTCACTAATTTTTTTTTTCCCGCTTGTGTGTTTTGTAGATCTTATATTGAAGAAGGATTGAAGATCTAGATCAAAAGTGCAAAATTGCAAAAGTTGTCAACATTGTCATCAAGCCACATAAACTCACTTTCAGAATTTAATTATGGATTTTTGACTGTGAAACCTAGAGGAATCAGGAGTGCAGACATAGGACCAGAGGACTGCGAAAACAATTTTTCAACCCCTGTAGCAAGGTCCATTCGCCCTTGGGAAAATGAGTCTTAGGACACTCAAAATAGCCTTTTTGTGACAGGAGCATAAAATCCAATCCTTCTCAGATATGCTATTACTTTGCTAGTTTTATCAGATTAAGGTTTAATTTAGAGGTTTCATGTGTCGCATTGCATAATTGCATTAATTTAGTATTTTTCATTCATCTCCCAAAAGTGCATTTCAGGATGATTTACCTCATCCTAAGTCATAAGGAAAACAAAAAGATCTCCATCAAGGTTGACTCACCTAAGGGTTGAAAGTCAATCTTTCCCTAGGAGATCTCTTTTTCCTAATGAAATAAGGGAAAGTGTAGGTGTATACCCCCATTCCAAATTCCATTTTAGGATCACACCCACATTTCCCTACGTTTCAACTGGTAAAAGTTTTTATATTTTTGACAAGTATGCGAGGTTCATGTCTTCAAATTGATTGGTTCCTTATTGGGTAATAGAGTTGTATCAAACCATTACATGCAAGAAACAATAAAGAAAAATAAATATATCATGCATAATAAACACTTCTACTTAATAACCCTCTCAAAACTCATTAATATTCATGCATAACAAGAGAAATATTATCACACATGATGTATATGTAATAGATTAAAATTTTGTAACATTTTTTTAAATATCCACTACAACCATGCCAAAAACTATGGTGGAAGAAAGTTTATAAGGAGAGGGCCTATTGCACCTCTACACCCTACAAACCCTCTAAAATATCAACAACCAAGGGGATAAATTTTTACATGCATGTGCTACAAACAATACCTTTCTGCAACTTAGAGAAAATATCTAATGGATGACAATCTATCAAATATTGAAACCATAGGTGACTCTACTTTATGATTACTAAAAATCCAAAGAACCAACCCTTATGACACAAGAACAAGTTCATACATCTAGATATCTAGTCTTATAAATTGAGATTGACAAAGAGCATGGATGAATCCTATTGTAGGGGTTTCTTAGACCATTTCAATTATCTTCATTAAGTTTTGCACACAAGAATAAATCTATAGATATTCATAGAGATA
Organism: Sequoia sempervirens; assembly: GCA_007258455.2. NCBI lineage: Eukaryota > Viridiplantae > Streptophyta > Pinopsida > Cupressales > Cupressaceae > Sequoia > Sequoia sempervirens. The sequence continues at coordinate 14,686 of VDFB02091575.1, read as the reverse complement.
CTTAAATCTACAAAAAATCTCCATCATTTTGAATCATAATTGTAGAAGGGTTTGAGTGTGTAGAGCTGCAATGGGTCCACAAAGGCTATTGAGAATTAATTTGGACATGATGCAAAGACATGGGGTTTTGAAAACCCTAATGGTTTCATTAACTAGGGCATGCCATTTTTGTTTTCTCTCCTTTTTGAATGCATGCCTACAAAAAAAAATCATGGGCTTGATCTAATCATGTCTAGTGGTTGTAGACATGAATGGTGAATTTGGGTCATTTCCACCATTACCACTTGAACCAACATGTAAATCCACCTTTATTATATCAACAAAACATTGTGGGTGGTAAAATTACTATTCTAGGAATTAGGGTAGCTAAAATGGTCATAAATGACCTTAAGGATTGTGAAAGGGGGTGGGTGTGAAAAATGACAAGAGTTTTGAACTATTAAGGGTTAGAAAAAGCTCATATTGCATGCCTTTGGTCAAGGTGTCAAGAGTTGGAGGTGGCAGGGAACTCATGCCATTATGGTACATGGAATGGATAAATTTTGAATGAGAAATATTAAAAAAAGGTTATAAGTTTCATAATTTTAGGAATTGGAAGTTGGGAGTACATTATAATAGGTACCATTGGTGAAGAGAAGCCCGTGAAGTTTTAAATTTGAAGGGAAAAATTGGATTGATAGAGTTTAGAGGGTTGGGAAAGGCATGAAAAGGGTGCATGAGAGAAAGGAAGCCTGCAACCTTAACTTTGACAAAGTGCTTAGTGATAACTAGTTGGGAGTTGAGACTCAGGGAGGAACCAAATGAGGTATGTTGGTTAGGGATAATTTGACTCCTTGGTCTGAAAGACATGCCAATTTTCGATAACAAATATCAAGATGACGAGGCTAAGATGAAAGGAGTACTTGGAGAAGGGGAAGCTCAATAACTTGGAAAAAGGGAAAGACATAGGAATTTTAGTGGAAATATTTGGGGATCGAACATTGTAGATACCAACGATATGGAATTGGGGTAGAATCAAGTTGGATACTCTACTAATAAAATTTTTCTAAGGCATTTGGTTGGGATGCCATTGCTTGGGTGGATGACATGAAGGTAAGGGAAATGTTGACATTCTGAAACTCTGATAGGAAACAAATAACACCCATAAAATTATGAGGCTTAGAATTTTCATAGACTTATGTTAACTTTCAACACTAGAAAGGGTATATAGAAGATAACACTTAGAAAAAACACATGAATGAAAACCCATACAAATACTTCTCACATTGATTATACAAAGGAAAAAAGAAACCAAAGTAGACAAACAAACACAAACTTAATAAATTTTTTTAACACTACAAGATTGAGTCCCAACACACTCTCATCACATTGGAAAAAAATATAGCATTGTTTGTTCTATGTTTTGATTTGCATGAACCTTTTTATTAAGACATGTATGCCATGTTTCTCCTTTATATCTTCTCAATCCCCATGTTATCTTTTGATTTGCCTTTGGTTTATGCCTTATTTTTTATGCATCTTCTTCTCTTATTTTACCACCTACATTAGGTATTATGTTATGTTTCATGTATTTCATATGTTATGTTTCCAAATATTGGGGCATTATCTTTATTTTCCTTCTCTTCTTCTACTTTAATAATTATGTTCTTTCAAACTTACATTTATGCTTCATATGCTTCTAAAATTCACATCTTATTCCTCCATCCATGGTTTGTCAAGAGCTAAATCTACCTCTTCAAATAGAAAGTTTTGTAAGTGTATGACACCTCCTCCCCCTATTTTTGATCTTATAAATTGAATTATGATGGAGCTTGAGGAAACCTAGGAGCCTACATAGCTAGATGTGTCATAAGGGAGAATTAAGGAACACTAATTAGAGATAGTTCCAAAAAATTGAGTGGTGGACTAAACAATAAAATTGAGGTTCAAGCTATGATATCGACACTTCAAATTGTAACTCAATGTGGAATAAAATATTTTCATATTGAACGAGACTCTATGCTCATTTTTTTGTGCCATATACAATAGAGGATCTCAATACTAGAAAACTAACAATATAATTTGAGAAAGTGCTTGGATAATTATTTAGTTGGACATTAATTTTAGGTTTACAATGTAGTGGGAAATTTTGTTGCTAACTATGGTATAGTTGCAAAAGATAGTCTCATTGTGGATAATACAAGGGAAATATGGGAAGGCTTCATCACATAAAGGATTATTTGCGAGAGTTCATTATGAGTTGAAAATAAATTATCAAACATTCCAAGGTCACTCATCACTCTTTATTGATTGGGAGTGTACCATATTAATAATGAGATACCTTCTTAAGTGGTAATCATATTGTGATGCTATCTCCCTTACCAATGAATGCCATCACATGGGGGAAACTTCATTTTAGCTGCAAGTTAATTGCCCCCTTCACATTTCATAGAACTAATGGTTTTATTCCATAATAAAATGTATATTTAGTTATATTTTGATAATATTAATGGTTTAATTCTATTTTCAAATGTATGCCATTAGGACGACAAAAACTATTACTAGATTTTATGCTCTATTTTCCCATTTAATATAAACGAAGTGGATCCAAAGTTAATATTTACATATCAAAATAAAAGTTCACTTATTATGGATGCATGTTTAGTATGCTTAAATGTCAATTTCATCATATTATCCTAGAATGATTACATTTTTATCTCATACTTATAATTATTTTAGCCTATGATACCTATATATGCTTATCATGCTTATATTTTATGTCTATGCTTATATGTGTTTATGATGATCATGTTTACATATTATGCTCACATGTAATATTATAGTAATTATAATTTATTTATGCTTATAATTATGCCATCTCACATTTATTAATGCTTGCATGTTTCTTATCTAGCACACACATAGATATTATCACTTATTTTTGCCTACATTTGGGGCAATATTAAGGTAATCTTGCTTCCCCTCTTTACATACGATTCCATGATCACATCTTATGATATCATTACATTTTTTTAAACTAATATATCTATAATACTATCATATGATATTTTAATTTTTAGTGATGATATCTTTATTTCTCTCCTCTCCTTTGCAAGGAAATTTACAACAATATAAACCATTTCCACATAACTCCAAGAGAGAAAAATATGTAAATAAGTATTCAAAATCCACAATGTAAAAGAATATACAAATATAGCATCAATATGACATACGGTATATCTTGGGAAAAATATCAAAGGAAAAAATCTAGCCCCCAAAAACACTCACACACTCAATGTATTATCTCATGAACAAATATTACAATACACTTGTGAATTCTCCATGCGAGAATTATCGAACATCATACTCCCTAATTTCATTCCATGTGAACAAGAAAAGAAGAATCATGCACATCACAATCCATGCTTCCTCTCCTCACATATACAACTTATAAGAGATATTCTATCAACCTTAGCTAACAAGCCAAAATCTAAACAAGCCAAACTCAACAACTACTCATGTGATTAATTTTTAAAAATGAGTTTGCATAAAACCACCAAGTTGTAATACATAAACCATTTGCTTAATACCATGAGCTTACAAAACCATGTCTCCTTCATTTTCTTTTTGATACTAAGTTTTCCCAATATTAAATATTTTTCTAATGTGCAACCTATATTAAATATTTATCCCAATGTTACATACAACATACAAAGTGGCCCTAAGAATATCTAACTTATGTGATGCATGCATCCCTAGATTTACTAGATGTACCACAAATAAATATTAATTTTATATTACATGCATTATGCAAGATGAACAACACACCTTTTCCCAACATCCTCTAGTTCCAAGTTTATTCTTAGTATGCAACCAACTTGAGGGAAACATATATTATCATTAATTTTTCATCATGTTTTATGATTATATTAGTAGATTTGATGCCTTTATATATTTCTTCTCTCTCATGGTTTAATCCAACTTGGCTTCATTTTGTTTCAATTTTAGATTATGGTTATAGTGACTTTCCATAGATTCTACACCATATGATCATGGTTATGGTGACTCAAGGGGTATCCTACACTAAGCTTGTTTGGTTAAAGTGAGTTGTTAGAAGTCCTACACCATCATTTGATTTTTTAAGCATGGTTACAATGGTCCATTGAGGGATCTTACACCTCCTCCTATGTTACTTATGACAATTGAATTCACATTCCACATGTTCATAGCTTCATGCCACCTTTTCATTTTCTTTTTTCATTTACTTCAAGATTGTTGACATTGTTAAGCAATTATATTAGCGGCTAAATTTAATATTCTTGATAGATTGTACTCATTACATTCATTTTAATTTTTCCTAGGTTACAAGATAGAAGCATTCATTAAAAGGACAATGTACCAAAGTAATATCCATATATGTATCCTTTTATGAGTGTCTAAAATATTTTACTACATGTTAATTGTTTATTTTAGTTTGACATGTATCTTCATATTAGTTTATATGCAAGTCAAAGTGGAGGTCAAATATAATGGTGAAATTACATAACTTACACTTCTTGTCATGCCCACTTCTCCAACATGTGGACATGAACACAACCATAGTTTTTTGTACTAATTTTTTTTACCTTATATAAAAAATGATATGATAAGCTACTATGCACACTTGATGACCATTTCCTATACAACGTCATTGCAAGCACAACACCCATAAAACGAGGAACGGGGAGAATGCATTCTGGTTTGGTGAAACACATTTCACTCATCTTGCCATGAAGTTTGTCTTAATAGGGTTATGTGTTTGTGAAAAATACTTTGAGGGAACACCTTTGTGGTTCATTTCCCTTTAGGGTTTAGATGAATGATGAAGGTTAGGTCTAGTAAACAAGTCCAAAACCTAAGGATAACTAAATCATCCAATTTGAACTATAGCTACTAAGTAAATACTTTAAGGAATTATTTACCGCTTAACATTTGATTCCATTCCTAACAAAACTTGAACCTAATTCCCTTCTCTTGACAATTGATTAGTTAACCTTAGAAAGATAAAATTAGATAATGCATCATTCTAACAATACTCACAAAATTGATTAGTTTCAACCTTATGACCTAGGGCTCTACAAAAACATTTATTTAACTTTTCCCTCTTCTCTAGCATTACATTGTACATCTTAACTGGTAGATCCATAGTTATTTCTAAACCCTAATAATTTACCTTCTGAGAATCAACCTTCCCAGTTTATTTTGTTGCATGTTTATATTTATATTAAAACTTCCCTATATTTGGTTTATTGCACCAAATAAAAATAAAATAAAATGAGGCCAAGGTGTCTATTGCCACTTTCTATAGTTTTCATATTGCTTGCCCCTAAAAGAAAATAATAATTAATCATTCTAGGTTCCAAAAATACAATTCATAACACTTAACATTATCTTCCAGTACTAGGGCAACATAACTGCTAATTGAGAGCTTGACACTAAATGATTTCCCTTTTAAAATTTTATTGGAAAAAAAATATTTAATTTTCGTCACTCTCATTTTCTCCAACACAATAGATAAAATTCTATTTGGAGCCAAAAAAAAAAAAAGAGAAGAAGAAAAGAAATAAAAGGAATTCAACTAAAAATTTATAACCACTAAAGGAGTGGGAGCACATCTAACTCATATTCACATAAAAAAAAGTTATAGGAAATCTTAAAATAAACTATGTCCCTTGCCTCTTCATTTGAAAACCTAACCCCTCATATGAATGTTTTAGTTCTTTCAATGAGAAAACTATTAAGGGTTAGGGTAAGTGACTATATAATTAGTTAATTTTCCCTCCATTTTTACTCTATATTTAAAGGTATTAAATGCATATATTTTCTTTCTTATATTGCAAACAAGAAAAAAAGGGATTGAGGAAATCAAATGAAATATTTTTCTAATGTGCAAAAGGTCAGGTGTAAACTTAAACTTTAAAATACATTCAATATTAACTCCTCCTGTCTAGTGATTGCCAAATAAAATTGGAGTGTAGAAAATTTGGCTAGTTATTCAACTTAAATTCCCACAAAGCCAGGTTTCGATCTTGGGACCTGTGGGTTATGGGCCCACATGTCCTAAGATTGAAACCTAGCTTTGATACTTCTCTCCTTCATTTTGGATTCACTTTGATTGATTTAGCCATTATGTAATGACTAGAAAACAAGTGCCATATTTCTCCATTAAGAGTGGGCTTAGTCCTTAAACCTAGCATAATTTAACCCCTATACATTCCCAAGAACTAGTTTTGATACTTATACTACCCGTTCATCTACCTTGATCAATTTTATGACGCAAAGTTGACCCTCATTGTTTATAATTCAAATTTAAATTGGGCCGATGTTTCCTCCCTTAAACTAGTTGTGTTGTCCCCCTCATATTATACTCTAGAGTGTTGCATAAAAGGACCAAACCCTATTTATTTTTAGACATGTAGGATCTAAAATCAAGGACTCTTATTCTTGATTTTTATTATCACTCAAAAAGCACATTCAAGAATTCATTGCCACATCAACGTCTACATAGTTAGTAACAAATAGGCATATTGAATGGTGGCTTATTGTCTCTGACCATTGCTCACAAGTTGAATCAATCTACTTGTTGTCTTTGACCTTTGATCACAAGTTGTTTAGATAACCTACTAGGGCGACTTCGTGTAGTATAGATCAAGTCGACACACAAATCTACTTTACATGTCACATAATTAGCTTAGATCAATTTTGCACCATGACTTCAACCAAAACCAAAGTGGACTCTAGTTTGTTATCTACTAGAGCATCAAGAGCCAAATTTGATATCAAAACATCATTTTGGATTGTAGAACAACAATTTGCTAACTACCACCATCAAACCAGACCTAAAACTAACCCTAACCCATCTTTTATCATTTAAATAAAAATACTTATATAATTAACATTTATTATCCTAACTCTTAAATTCCCAAATATATTTAATTATTTATTCTAAAACATTTTAAAAAATATTTATCTTTATTTTTTTTTTAAATCATTAAAAAAAAAATCAAATCCCACAAAATTAAAAATTCTAATTAAATATAAAATAAGAGCAACATTATTTATATAAATGATAATGATTATTTATGAAAATCATTTTTAATAAAATAGTTATAACAATTAATAAATATTCAACACAAAACTTGAATTTTATGGTTACATAATCATATTTATATATTTTTATAGTAAAAAATAAAAATAAAAATAAAATGTACGACATAAAAGGAAAGATTGTAGACAAATAATAAAAGAATTATTCTCCTATATAAAGAAATTTGAAAGAGCAACTTTGAATGAATAACCATAAACAAAATAAAAAAATTGATTGACAGGGAAGGTCGACCGTCAAATTTAGGCCGGAGTCGGACCAAAACTCAATTAGAATACGTGTAAAAGGGCGAGTGAGTTGACTTTAGAATACAATTAAAGGTTGATGATAAAGACGTAATTATTCCTTTCCACCATCAATTACTACGGAAGTAAAAATTGACGTGTTGTGAGATGGTCTTTTTCAAGATTCCCTAAAGTTGGTGGAAGTCATAGTCGTTCGTGAGGCATGGAAGTCATGATATTATTATTCCCTTGGAAAATGCAAGCTGAAAGCTACTAATGTTTGATTTTTTAGTTTACTACTAATTTTTATTCTTAATCTATGAATAAACTTTAGTATTTTGTTTTCCCATTTTTTTATTGAGGGTTGTAGGATGAAAAATTAGACCAAGATTAATGTTTATTATCTTTTAGCCTTCAAGGGTAAGGAATTGAATTGTATAATTTTTTAATTGGTTTGAGTATTATTTAGACTTTTTTGGATTTTAAAAAACCTTTGGAATCTAAAAATAAAAAGTTTTGATTGGTTAAGAGTATTTTCTTGAGATTGTTAGGTTTTACAAAATATTCATAAATTTAATAATAATTTTTTTTTGGGGTCTTTGTAATAGTGAAGAAGAGGCTTGTTGGCATGTTTGAAGTAGAGTGGCTAGTTGTGTACTAATGTATCTAGCCCATGCAACTTTTTAGGGTCGACAACCAAAGCTACTATTACATGAATTTAGCTATTTGAGAACTAGTTCCTAGACTAGTAGGTTCATCACATTCTAGTTTTCTCTTTTCTCTTTATTTTTTATTTTACATTCTTTGTAAGTACATGAGATCGATAAGGCTTGAAGTTTATTAGGGTGTTGATCATGTTTATAATAGATATTTAACCACTATCATTATTACTTGCTTTCTAGAGAGATTTAGGGTGTAATAAGGTTTCTATAAAATATGGATTATTTTGTTATTACTTACTTGACAAGCACTCTTTGTTTATGTTCTAATTCATGAAAGTAAGACTGAGGAATAGTGGCTAGGGCTTTGTCCTCATAATAATGATGAAAAAGTGTTGAACCCAAAACAATTTGAACATCTCCAACTACACCCTAGCATCAACACCTCTAACTACACCCTAACACCAACATGTCTAACTACACCCTAACATCAACATCTCTAGCAAGGCCACGATCATCACAAACTCCTTCATAAAGGACATTTTTGAGAAATTAGCAAGATCTTTGAAATTTGTTTAATACAACAAGAGGGACACTCTCTCTTCACAGGATGTGTAAGTAGCTATCAAATTAACTCTTAAAAAACTTGCAAGGTACATACTCTTGGAAGACACTAAGGTCATCACCAAATTTACTTCCTATTAGTTTATATTGGATATTTGTTTTCAATTTTTCATTGCATCCAAGATTGCCATCTAAATTTTATTTGTAGCTTTATCATTTTTGTCTTCAAAATGAGCAAAGGGTTTTTAATATAATTTTATTGACAAGGTATTATAACATTAATCATTTTTATCAACCATCAACTTTGCTCTGTTGTGAAAGTTTCCCGCTCGGGTTGTTTTTTTGAATTTCCGTCCACTGTTGTGATTTGATTGCCTCATGCGTCAATCGGGAGGGGGGCTCGGGAAGGCTCCCCATTCCATGAATGCTGTCCTCTTGTCTAGTATTGAGCTTGTAGTGGCAGCGATGGTTGTTCCCAATTTGACATCCCCTCCTCGTACTTCAATCCTTTCCCTTGGGGAAAAGATAGAGGGAATCTCTAGAAAGTCGCCCATTTCACTGTCTCTAGGGCTTAACTCTTTCTTCTTTGAGGAAGCACCAGCTTCCTACATGGACAAATTGATGGGGTATGACTTGCCAGCTTTGAGTAAAAGGATATTGGAATTTGCTTCCTACTCGGTGATGAAGACATGCTGAAGGTTCTAATTGGTGGTCCTTGGGCTTGACTCGGGATTCAAAAACTTCCTTTCCCTCTGCAAATGGAAGTCGGGTTTTGATTCGTCGGCTGATTTGGGTGCTTCGGCTCCAACTTGGGTTTTCCTTCCAGGCCTCCCACTGGAATTTTGGGAGAAAGGGAATCTTAAAAGGTATCACCAACTTCTTTGGAGTCTTCTGACTATAGATAAGATCACTCAGGAGAGATCTAGATTGGTGTATGCCCATATCTGTGTAAATGTGGCTGTGAATACAATCCTTCCTTCTTCAATCCTTCTTAGGTTTAAGTTTGGTAACTGGACTCAACCCATAGAATATGAAAAGGCCCACCTCTTTTTCTAGCAGTGCAAGAAGTTTGGTCATCTCATAGATTCTTGTGGGAAAAAGGCTGGCGTGGGTTCAAAGGCTAAGGATAAAATTCTAGAGGAGGATCACTCTAGTAGAGTGCAACCTTCTACTATTTTAGTTTAGGAGGTGTCTGTCCCCCTTCTGAAGGATAATCCAGATCTGGTCACTAAGTTTGTTTTTGATCCTTTTGTTGAAGCAAATGATTTGATCTGCCTTGAACCTTGTTGTGGCTGCCCCTACTTCCACCTTTCCAACCCTGAGCTTCCCAACAAAGGTGGATCTGGGGGGGAATGTAAACATGGAGAATGTACCATTCAGGGAACCCCTGTTGGAGGATAATGTGTTGGATTCCTGAGTGAAGGTTCAAACTCAAGGTGTGGGAGATGACCTCAAAGAAGGTGAGTATGTTCTAGCTAAGACTGACCTGTCTTTGGAGGATATGCACCCCTTATCCCAAATTGGAGCAAGAAACTTGAGTGACTCTTTGGATCTTCTAAGCTTCCCTCAAGGGTCTAGTGGTAAAGAGGATGATGAGGGATGGTCCCAAGATCCAACTAAATCCAAAAAGAAAAAGAAACTGGATGTGGGAGGGGGAAATAAGGTGGGAAGGCCTTCCCAAAAGGATTCCAGAACCAAAGATACTGTGAGGGATGTGGCAGTTGGAAAACAAAGAACCTTTTGGACTCGATTGTAGGGTTGAAGTCCAAGAAGAAGTAGCTTTAACTGCTTCTTTGGGTTGGAGGTGGCGTTGTATAATGCTTTACCAATGAAGTACCTCTCCTGGAATATAAGGGACCTTAATAGCTCGTATAAACAATTTTTGGTGAAATCTTGTATTCTTGACAATAAAGTGGATATTCTCCTCCTTCAAGAAACAAAGATGAAGAAATAGACTTTTGATAAAGCTATCTTGAGTATCTGGCTTGATGTGAATTATTTTGTTAGTGAGGCAAAAGGAGCTTTAGGTGGTATTGCTATCATTTGGAACCCTTCTAAACTAAAAGGAACTTTGTGTTCTTCTTGTAAGAATAGTTTGACGATTACACTTGAAGACATTGTTTCCTAGGAGAAATGGAATCTTATAAACATCTATGCTCCAAATTTGAGTAGGGACAAAGTTCTGCTTTGGGAATAGTTAAGCGATGCTATTTCTTTCAAGAAAGATGACCACTAGATGCTTGGAGGAGATTTCAATTCTCCTCTCCTTCCTTCAAAGAAGTCAGGAGGGCAGGATGATTATTTTGACAGTATGGTGGAGCTGGTTGAGTTCTTAAATTTGGCAGGTCTTATTGATATCCCCCTCCAAGGAACTAAGTATACTTGGTCAAATAGAAGGAATGTAAACCATCTAGTCCAAGTCAAATTAGATAGGTTTTTTGATCTTTTCTAATTGGAATATCTCACAATTCCTTGCTCTTTCAACTCTTCCTAGGTCTGGTTCTGATCATAATGCCTTGGTGCTCAAAAGAAATGCAGAACATAATAGGGGACCTTTCCCTTTTAGATTTGAAGCTATGTGGACTCTCCACTTGGATTTTGCTGCTCTGGTTAAATCCTGGTGGGAGGAACCTATATTTGGTACACCAATGTATTGCCTGGTAGAAAAGCTAAGTAGAATAAAGCAAAGAGTGAAAGGGTGGAATAAGGTGACTTTTGGAAATATCTTTGAGTTAAAGAATTCACTGGGAGAAAGTATAAAAGAGGTTCAGGATATTATGGAGGCTGGTCAGGTGGACAATGAGATATGTGCTAAGGAAAGAGACCTCAGATCCCAATTGTATAAGATAAACAAAAAGGAGGAAACCTATTGGAAACAAAAGTCAAGGGTTCAATGGCTAAAGGAAGGGGATAGGGACACTAAATTTTTCCACCAATCCACCTTGAAACATAGAAGCATAAACATAATTAGATCACTTGTGAAAGAGGATGGCTCTATTGTGACCAATGAAAAAGAAATTGTGAGGGAAGCTGTTAACTTCTTCTCTACTCACCATAGGGGCCCTGACAATGTTCATCTGATAAATGTTGACTTTATTGAAGTGATCCCTAAAGTAATTTTTGATATCGATTTAAATAAGATGACTAATGTTATTTCTATGGACGAAGTAAAAAAGGTAGTGTTTCCCTTTGGAGCCTTTAAAGCTCCTGACCCTGATGGGTTCTCTCTTATTTTTTTCTAGACATTCTGGGGTATAGTTAAAAATGATCTATTCAATGTTGCTAGGGATTTCTTTAGGTTGGGTAGGTTGTTCAACTAGTTGAATGCTACTTTTATAGCCCTTATCCCCAAAAATGTTGATGCCTTAGCCATGAAAGATTATAGACCTATTAGTCTTTGCAACACGGTTTACAAAATTTTCTCTAAAATATTGGTGTTTAGATTCAAACCGATGCTGGGTAAAATGATTTCCTCAAACTAGAAAGGTTTTGTCCAGGGAAGAAATATTCTTGATGCTGTTATTTCCACCCATGAAATTATCCACTCAATGGATCACTCTAAGAAGCCTGGGATGGCCTTCAAAATTGACATTTCTAAGGCCTATGATAGAGTCTCTTGGCCTCTCTTTTTTGCTGTTCTTAGGAAGTTTGGGATAGATGGAAGATTCCTAAAGATGATCTCTGCTTGTGTTACCTCCCCCATGTGTTATGTTTTGGTTAACGGATTCCCCCAAGGTTTTTTCTCTTGTGGTCGTGGGATTAGGCAAGGTGACCCCCTCTCCCCCTACCTCTTTATCATTGTTACTGAAGTTCTTGATAGGAATATCCAAAAATTAGTGGACTCAAATGCTCTCAAAGGTGTTAAAGCTATCTATTCTCTTATGCTATATTCCCATCAAAAGTTTGTTGATGATACTCTAATGTTTAGGGAAGCCTCAGTGAGGGAAGTTGGTCTCTGGAAACAAGTTCTCAATGACTATGCTGCTATTTCTGGCTAGTGTATCAATTATGAAAAAAATAAAATTATTTCTTTAATATTGACCAACAAATTAAGGATAGAGTGGTAAAAATCTTGGGATGTCAAGAAGCTGCTTTACCTGATGCCTATTTTGGCCTACCATTGATCTCAAAGAAGTTGGAAAACAATTACTGGAATCAGCTAATTGAAAGGACCCAAAACAAACTAGCGGGATGGAAGGGGAAGCTTCTTAGCTTGGCTGGCAAGATTCAACTCCTTAATTCCTCCCTTCATAATATTCCTATATACTATCTATCCCTTTTCAAAATTCCTGCCTCTATTGGGGAGAAGATAAAATAGATTTAGAGAAAATTCTTATGGTCAGGAATTGGAGAAAAAAATAGATTGTTTATTGTTTGCTGGGAAAAAGTGTGTACTCCTAAAAGGAGAGGGGGTCTGGGATTAAGAATAATATCCATGCTTAACAAATCCCTAATGGCTAAAATTGGTTGGAATCTTCTAGAAGGCTCTAAAGATTGGGTAAAAATTTTCCAAGCCAAATGCTTGAGGAACAAGAATCCTGATTGTTTTCTCTTAGTTTCTGATCTGCCTAGTGGTTCAACATTATGGAATCATCTTGTTAAATTGAGAAATGTGTTGAAGCTAGGGGTTAGAAAGAGAATTGGGAATGAGAATAATACAAACTTTTGGAAGGACCCTTGGATAGAGGCTTCAACTCTGTCCTCTTTAGAAGATCTTAATCCTCTTAAACAAAGCCTGAACAAGATCTATGGTAAAAAGGTTTCTGACTATATTAACTAGGAGTTGGAGGAACTAAAATGGAAGGATTTTAAATTTTTATTAAGGAGGGACAATCTGAGAGGCCAAAGATAGGTGAATTGGGATCCAATCCTCACAAGACTGCATAATTTAATTGGGGAGGCAAAGTGGTTTGCTAGAGAAAGGGAAGATGAGTGGCTTTGGAAAGGTAGCTCTTTAGGTTGTTTCTCGATAAAAAAGGCTTATGAAGAACTGGTGAAGGCGCATGATGCTGCTTCATACCATTTCTGGGATAGGGCATGGCTAAAGAATTTGGTTCCCAAAATTAACTGTTTTTGGTGGACTACGGCTCATGGTAAAATTCTCACTATTGATAACTTGGTTAGGAGGGGTTTCTAATTGGTTAATAGATGCTCACTTTGTAAATAGGAAGAGGACTCAATTATTCACATTTTCTTTCACTGCCAATTTGTGAGGGAAGTGTGGTCTTGCTTTTGTCATTGTTGTCTTCATATTGGGTGTTTCCTAACTCAATGAAATTATTTATAGAAAGCTGGTCAAATTTCCCTTTTTCACATAATGTTATTGTTGATCTTTGGAACCAAGTTCCTCCTTTTGTCACCTGGGGTTTATGGAAGGAAATAAATAATAAATGTTGGCAAAACAAGGACATACAACTGAGAGGGGGAGTGAATTAGTTACATAAATTTAAAATTTTCCAACTTATCTTAACTTTAATCTCAGATTTGATGAATAAGCAATGAACACATTAGAGAGACAAATAACACCAAGATTTTTTTTACGTGGAAACCCTGTTAGGGGAAAAAACACGGTGGATGTTAGTCCACAAGATTATATTCTGTTAAAAGTATAATGAGAAATAATAAGGGGAATGCACATGCATTCAGGAACACTGCCTAGAAACTCCTTTGCTCAAATACAAAGAATCATTTACATTTGTGCAATTTAGTACCTGCATTGTGACGGGGACCCTCTTTCACTTTGGTTTTGGTTTCTTGGCCCTTTCTTTTTAGGTTTTATCTTACTTTGGCATGTGCTAAAATGTTTATTTTGATTGCCTAAGTGTCTCCCCTAAGTTATTCATTGAAGATCTTTGGTTTTGAGCTAAGTTCGGGTTTTCGCTGACATTCGGGACTTTCCACCTCATCCAAATGTTCCCGGATCCTATTTGAACTCTGACTGAGCGTTGTCATTCAGAGATTTTCAGTCTTTGCAGATATTCGCATGGGCTGGATTTTTCTGGATTTTGTCCTATTGTCGGGTTTCCGAGTTCTCTGGCTGTCTTGTCGATTGCATTTAATGTCGTATGTACCTTTTTCAAGTGATGTATTTAAGTGATTTTAGATGATTATTATGC
>VDFB02091574.1:0-48445 GCA_007258455.2 Sequoia sempervirens | reverse complement strand
CCAAAGTGATCACTAGAAGTCTCTAGATATCAAAAGGATAAAGGTGAAGATGATGGTTGATAAGATTTGAACGTAAACTAAACTGATCAATTTTAGGCCCAACTATTGATAGGATGATGGAAGAGTATGAAATCAAGATAATTAGATGAAAACTAAGGTTTGACTCAGATTTGATCATTTTTTTCATTTTGGAATGCAAAGGTTTCTAATTATGATGTTGGATGAAAATGTAAATTTTGATCTAAATATCTAATTAAAATAAGCCAACTTGGAGAATATGGAATGTTGAATGCTAAACTAGGGAAGTCTGCCAAGACTCAGGTCTTTGTGTCAAGTTACTAGGTTAATCAAGTCTAAAATATGGATCCCAAAGGATATACCCTAATTTATCTTAGTGTAAACAGATGTGTCAAGGGAATTTTTAGATGTGGTACATAAAGCTTCAAATGTAGTATGACAATTGCATGATAGAAAGGTTCAAATGCATTATAGAATAGCATATGTGTGACAAAATAATATGTGTTAAAAAACTTGGCAATTGCATAACTCTAGTTTTTCTCAAAAAAATTCTACAAAGTTGCACTTTAGAAAGTCGTAAATGCATTATAGAATAGCATATGTGTGATAGAATGGTAGATGTGTGATTCTAGTTGCTTTTCTAGAAATTGATTATTTAAGTGATTTTTTGTGTGGGGTTTTTCAATTTTAGAATAGAGTACACTCAAAAAATAGAATGGTTGTTGTCTCTTGACTTTAGAAAGTAAAGGATTAATGCTAGAAAGGATAATGGTGTCACTGGTATAACATAATTACATAAAATTGAAAACATGCACAACCTAATTATTTAGGTAGGTGTGTATACTTATGTGGCGCAAAGATTTTGGCACCACAAGACTCCCTAACACTTCTAGGGTTTTTAACCTAAGGAGAGAGATAGGCCAACATGTGTAATTTCCACATTCAAAAGAATGCCAGTATGGATGAAATATGTCTAAATGAAATGATCTAAATGCAAAAAATTGGTAAAAGATATTGTTTATTAAATGAAAACTAAAGAAATGAACCTTGTTTGAAAACACGGTGATGTTTGCAAAAAGACCTAGAAGGATGGATAGAAATGCAAACAAAATAGAACAAAAAGAAAAATAGAAATAATGTGCTTGAAAAATGTGTTGAAGATTGGAATGAAGACTGGAAATGTTGTTGATTCTAAAATTTTGGCCTACTGGGACACTTACGCCATTCTGGGTGACTTAGTCCTAGACCTAGAAAACTGCATCAGAGCCCATTTCAACCAAATGAGTATCCAAATCTACAGAAAAAATCTAAAAAACATGTGTATTGGGACTAATTACACACTGATGGTGACTTAGTCCACTTTGGCTATTCTAAAAATCTGAAAGTGGAAATGGAAGCCCTCATCTACATTTCGGTTCTTGATAGGTTTCTAGTTTTGAAACTCTGATTTTCAGCATTGTAAGTGACTTTTTGTGTAGATTTTAACCTAGCAAACAAGATGTCTTCAACAACTTTGCAACTTATCCTTCAATGATTTTCAAACCCTCAAAGTGCCTAAATCTACAAACACACAATGAAAGAGAAATGTTGAATGTTAGGGCATGGGGGTTTGCCTTGGTCAAACCCCTTTTAGGTAATTAAACCAAAATGAATAAATAATGTAATGAAACATGAAATAATGGAATTAGAGACTTTCCATGATAATATATCTTGAGTTTCTATAACAATAGATGAAGAATTTTCCCTTGAATGTCTTAAAAAAAGCTATCTTGATGACTTGAAATGTTAAAACCCTAGCTTGCTTGACTTAAGAACATGATGAATGATGGACTAATGAATTAATTATGAATTAGGGTTTAGAAGTGTGTATTTATAGGCAATCCACCTAATTTTCCCATTAATTTGATCCCCAAGGCTGACATGAAGGAGAAATAAACTTAAAATCCATTTTTTCCCACCCTAACCTCAAAAATAGCCCAAATGGGACTAAGTCGCCAAGTTGGGTGACTCAGTCCCACTTGGATGGGATTAATTTTCCCAGATGGGTGAATTGGTCCCATAGGGGCTCTTTTGCTAGTTGGATTGTCGTGGAATGAAGAATTACATATTTTTATGTTGTTCTAGTCAATTCTTTGATCAAAATAAGCCTCGGGATGCACAATATGGGGCCATAGGGGCCTATTAATGATGATGTAAAGGGTAATTAGGGCTAGGGACACAAATTTCAATGTGAAAGTGTGATTAAATACACTTTACAACATTAAAATGAGGTCCACATAGCCTAGAAAGGTGCAACATCCAATGTGAATGTGTAAAACACATTACAACATTAGATAAGAATCAAGTTTAATTCACAAGCCTTCTAGATTAATGTGATAATGCAATTAAATACATTTTATGAGGGGGAAAATAGGTTCATTCAGTCTAGAGAAGTTTGAAAGTCTTTTACAACACTTTACAACACCTTTACAAGACATCATTAAATGCATTTTATTTAGTTTGCAAGGGTCCAAGACCTAGTGTGGAAGTGTAAAACACCTCAAAACACTAAATCAAGGCCTCATTAAGTCCAATTTTTCATCAATTATTCCCATATCAAGCAAGAAATATATTTTTTGTGACACATTTAGCCCCACTTTAGTGAGAGGATGAACTTGCTTCAAACTCACACTAAAGTAGACATTCAAGAGGGGTCTAATTGTACCAATGTGCATGAAAAAGAATGTAAAAGATCAAGGCATCAATCAAGCCCCCAGGATCCAAGATTCTAAGTAAACCAACATAAGCACAAGAGGACATGCACAAGGTGAATGATTTGTAGCAAGACAAGATACATGATCATACAATGGCAAGAACTAGAAGGAAGAGAAAAGAGAAAATAAGAAGGTGAAGCACGCTTTGACCGTTTGTCCAACACGTTATGGATCAGATCTAAGCTATTTGTCCAAAAATGCATACTCACTCTGAGGTGATGAAACTCTTGGCTATCCATTGAGTGAGAAGTCCTAGAAGGTGAGAAACATACACTCATGGCTGGTATGCACTCACACACATGCAGGTGGCTATGGGTAAATTCATGCCTTGAAATGGGCTTCTCGCTCAAACCATACCAAAGTTATACCTCTGATAACTTTAATAAGGCACCACACAAAAATGATCTTCGAGCTCCATGAGGTAAGCACAACTTCGTATGCTTGACACTCATAGACATTGTAAATGCAAGGAATGTTTAAACCAATTTTTCTTAGTTTGTGCAAGGTATCATCTTCAGGAACATCATTCCTAATGTTTCCAAGAGAGGAAAAGTGAAAATAGTCTCATCTTGTTTCCAATAGAGGACAAGTGCAAGTTCTCGCCATAGAGAACATTGTACCTAATGTTTCCAAGAGAGGAAATTGCAAGAAAAAGAAAATCACACAACGAAATATGAGTTTCGATGTATGCCCCCACTTTAAAGTGGTTCCTAACACCATTATTGTAAGAAATTGCATTAAAGTAGAAGAAGACATGAGAGCTTATTCGGAAAGCCCTATGCCAAGTCATATATTTCTGATAAGCTACGTCAAGAAAAAAGTAGTATGTCACATGTGAGCCCACTTAAGGCATGTTTTCCACATCCCAAGCTTTCTCTTATATGTTCATGAAAGGTTAATGGCTAGCCAAAGAGGAAACGACAAGTGACATACAAGAAAAGGCTACCTAACCCCGTGCCCCCACTTAGTGCAAGACAAGGGTTAGCCAAAATGATGTATAAGACGAATGCTAGAGTGAAAATTAGTATCAATTAGAGGAATGGTGTGCCCCACATAAGGAAGAACACCAAACTCCTTAATATGTTGTACTTTACTACTCAAAGCCCTACATTCATTAGTAGCATGACCATAAACTCTATGATATGAACATAATGAAGTCTTGTAATAAAATTTCTTTTGAGTGCATGGAGGGATAGATATCACATGATCTTGGAGGAGTCTTGAAAAGATATTCTCTTGATCAATAGTAGAAGGTGTTCCTATAGTTTTTAACAAAGATATCTCTTTCTTAGTACAAGATGTCATACTTACTCAAGACTTTGTACATTGCAAGATTTTATTTTCTCCTTTATAGGAGGGTGTAAAATCTAACAAACTCAAATTATTAGTGTTTTATGAGATGACATTAATGCTAAGAGGATTTATTTGTTTATTTCATTTCTTGCAAAGGATAACTTTCAAGACCACTAGTGTCTATCAGTTCGGGATGCTTTACAGTTAAAGTTGGCTTAGAAGAATGTTGTGTGATAGTGTTAATGTTGAGTGAAGGCTTGTTTATTTCTATCAAAGGACAATAACCAAGACCATGAGTTGTTTATAGAGTGTTAGGCTTGATGGAGACATAGATACCTTGTTCTTTAGCACCACATCCTTTTCCACTATATCCAAGTTGTTTCATAAGCTCATAACCTTTTCCATAAAGCTTTTTCATTTCTTTTGGATGGGGTGGTTTTTTATGGTTAAGTTCATCAAACGTTGTTGTTTAATTTGCTTCTTTGTCTAAAGTGGTTGAGGTGGATGCTTTTGAAGGGTCTTCTAAGTTTTGTGTTGACATGACTACTTTTTTTGTTCCTTATTTGAATATTTGTTGATGATCTTGTACTCGCCCATGAATGTTGGTGTGAAATATAAGGAACTCCAATCATCATTTAATAGCTTTGTTATTTGTTCAGTATATTGTTCTTTGTTGTTCTATTGTACGGGTTTGACTTGTGTGGTTGATGTTGATGTGTTCAAGGTATTTTCTTTGTTTTTCTCAAGTTGTAAGACACTATAAGGCTCAGGATCAGAGTCAAGTGTGTACACTTTGTTGTTGTAGATGTATTTCATTTTATGATGAAGAGTAGAAGGAACCCCATTCATTGCATGAATCCATGGTCTGCCTAAAAGAATATTATATGAGAGTTCATGAGGCATAACATGAATTTGTGTATCCAATGTGGCCTTCCCAACTGTAATAGGTAAAGTGATCACTCCAAGCGATTTCTTTTTGACATTATTAAATCCCTTAAGAGATAAAGAATTAGGTTGATTTTTTTATTTATCCACATGAAGCCTATCCAAAAGCTTTACACTACACACATCAAGGGTTGGGAAATTTTCAACAAGGTTCCACTTTATCCCTATGTTTTTGTATTGAGATAGTATTATGAAAGCTTCATTTTGTTTTTGCACTTCCAAAGGGGGGAGTTCACTTTGGTGGAAAACAATGTTAGCATTCAATCCTTGAATTAGGGCTGCTATGTCATTCGGTTGCACATTGGAAGGGACAAGAACTTATTGCAAGGCTGTTTGAATCATGTTATGATAGTGAGGGGAGGCTTGAATAAGGTCTCATAATGATATCTTAGTAGGAGTATTCTTAAGTTGTTCAAAAAGATCATACTCCCTAATGTGTGAATTTAATCGAGGATCATGAGGTAATATGGGATTAGGCAAAGGTAATGGTGTTGGGGTGGGTTGTGGTAGTCATAGATTATTTCTAGTGGGATATGTATGAGAAACAATATCATGACTCAGTTGTTGTGAGACATTGTTCTTAGGTGGGTAAATGACAAGTTTGAATTTTTTTTGAGTTGGAGCTTTTTTTGTAGGGGGGTAAAGGATGATTTGAGGTTGAATAATATTAACGTCCCTTAGTGAAGGAGAGTCTAAGGTTGCCTCATTATCATCTCCTAAGGACACTATATCATTATTTTTATTGTTATTATTTTCTTGCACCATGATATCCTCCCTAGAAGGGGAGTTGTTAGGAGAACTACAAAACAACTTTTCTTGAGATGCAAGGCTTGGTTCTTCCAAAATAACTTCACCACAAGTAGGGTAATGATCAATGATGGGATTTTCTTGTTGATTGATAGTGGGGAAATTAGGAGAAGACTCTATTTGATTTTCCATTGTCTCTAAGGTCTTATTCTCTTATGCCATATTAGCTACCCTAGTAGGAGAGCTTATAATATGTTCATCCAAAGTTGAAGTTTGTAAAGTAGCTTCATCACAAGTGGTGGAGGCATCAAGAGAAGGACCACTATGATGTTCAAATAGATTATCCCAAATGGTACGAGCATTAGGGAAGGGAGGGTCAAGATTCTCATGACTCTTAATAGGAATATCTTCTAACACCAACCTATCCTCATGGCATCAATGAGGGATATTAGGAGATAGACAATTTTGAATGTCATGGTTATGGAGACTAGGTAAAGTGATGTTTAGAAATGTTTCAAGAATCTCATGTTCTTTTTTTTCCAATATCCTCCAAAGGGGAATGAGGACAGGGACAATCAAGACCCTTAATGCTTGTATCCTCTTTCACCAAGATACCTTCATCACTAATAAGAGAGGTATCAGGAGAAGAACAAGTATGATTATTATGATTGTCTACACTACCATTCTCACCAATGGGAAATGTAATATTAAGGATTGTTTCAATGGTTTGAACATGTTTCTTGATGACCTCATTGTTGTAATCAAAATTGAACTCATAAGAGGGGATGTTGTATTTATGAAATCCATTTTTAACCAAATCAAAGCCACATCTCTTGAAAGAAAACATGCTATCATGGAAAAGTGCAATGCAGTGACTTAAAATGAAATGTTTATATGCAATTTTCAAATATGAAATAAAGTAATTTTCTTCAAATATGAAATAAAGTAATTTTCTAATTACATTATGCATCAACCTGAAAGATTAAATGTTTGAAATGAAAATTTGAAATTAAACAATGCATGAAATGAGCTCATTTAAGCTAGATCTAATGAAATGCATGTTATAGAAACTCAGCCAACTGATACTGATAGGTAAGGACACAAACAAAAGCTTAAAAATAGGGTTTTCAATTCTATAAAAGGTAGTTTCAGGGGTGAAAAGGGACAAAGTCACCCACGGTGGCGAATTAGTCCCAGTAGGGATTTTTTCTAGAATTTTCATATTTTTTTGATGGATTTTGATGTTTGTTGTGTTGTATGATGTAGATCTAAGATGCAAATGCAAAATTTTAGATATTTTTAATGATTTGAGATGCCAAAAATGTAGCCTATATGCATTTTCACTAATGCAAAATTTGAAACCCTAGAATGCAAATTAATCAATGCAAACCCTAATAAAAAATTAATGAAAGCTAATTCTAGGATGATGATGGAATCCAAATCAGAAAAGAAGGTATTTGAAAGTTAGGTTCACCAAAATGTGGCACAAATATTTTGGCACCACAAGACTCCCTAACACTTCTAGGGTTTTTCACCTAAAAGGAGAGAGGTAGTCAAAAATTTCCAATGTCCACATTCAAAACTATGCAAGTATGGATGAAATATGTCTAAATGAAATTATCCAAATGTAGAAAATTGGTAAAAGATATTGTTTATCAAATGAAACCTAAAGAAATGCACATTGTTTGAAAACATAGTGATGTATGCAAAAAGACCTAGAAGGATGAATAGAAATGTAAACAAAATAGAACACGAAAGAAAAATAGAAAGCATGCACCTAAAAATGTGTGGAAGACTGGAAATGCTGCTAATTTTGAAATTTTGGCCTACTGGGACACTTACGCCATTCTGGGTGACTTAGTCCCAAATCTATAAAATTACATCAAAGCTCATTTCAGCCAAATTGGTATCCAAATCTACAAAAAACTCTAAAAACCATGTTCAATGGAACTAAATTTCCACTGATGGTGACTTGGTCCACTTTGGCTTTTCTGAAAATCCAAAAGTGGAAATGGAAGCCCTCGATCTACACTTTGGTTCCTACTAGGTGTCTAGTTCTAAAACTTTGATTTTTGGCACTATAAGTAAATTTTTGTGTAGATCTTGACTTAGCCAACAAGGAGATGTCTTCAAAAACTTTGTAACTTATCCTTCAATGATTTTCAAACCCTCAAAGTGCCTAAATTTGCAAACACACAATGAAAGAGAGAAATGTTGAATGTTAGGGCATGGGGGTTTGACTTGGTCAAACCCCTTTTAGGTAATTAAACCAAAATGAAGAAATAATGTAATGAAACATGAAATAATGAAATTAGAGACTTTCCATGATGATAGATCTTGAGTTTATGCAACAATAGATGAAGAATTTTCCATTGAATGCCTAAAAAAAAGTTATCTTGATGACTTGAAATGTTAAAGCCCTAGCTTGCTTGACTTAAGAACATGATGAATGATGGATGAATAATGGATTGATTATGAATTAGGGTTTAGAAGCTTGTATTTATAGGAAATCCACCTAATTTTCTTGTTAATTTGATCCCCAAGGCTAACATGAATGAAAAACAAACTTAAAATCCATTTTTTCTTGGTCGAACCTCAAAAATAGCCCAAATGAGACTAAGTCACCAAGCTGGGTGACTTAGTCCCACCTGTATGGGACTAATTTTCCCAGATGGGTGACTTGGTCCCACGGGGGCTCTTTTTCTAGCTGGATTATCGGGGAATGAATAATTTCATATTTTTATGTTGTTCTAGTCAGTTCTTTGATCAAAATAAGCCTCGGGATGGACAATATGGTGCCATAGGGGCCTATTAATGTTGATGTAAAGGGTAATTAGGGCTAGGGACACAAATTTCAATGTGAAAGTGTGATTAAATACACTTTACAACATTAAAATGAGGTCCACATAGCCTAGAAAGGCACAACATCCAATGTGAATGTGTAAAACATATTACAACACTAGATTATAATCAAGTTTAATTCACAAGCCTTCTAGATTAATGTGATAATACAATTAAATAAATTTTATAAGGGGAAAATTAGGTTCATTTGATCTAGAGAAGTGTGAAATTTTTTTACAACAGCTTTACAAGACATCGTTAAATGCATTTTATTCAGTTTGCAAGGGTCCAAGACCTAGTTTGGATGTGTAAAACACCTCACAACACTAAATTAAGGCCTCATTAAGTCCAATTTTTCATCAATTATTCCCATATCAAGCAAGAAATACTTTTTTTTGTAACAAAACTTAGTATAGTCTCATCATAAAAAGTGTTAATATTACAAGATTAGTGTGAGACACCTCTCTTTCAAGAGCAAGTAGCTAGAGGTATAGTGGCACATGCCTAATAGGGAAATAGAATCACCTTTCCTCTCTCCTTGGGATGCTAGAAAGCAAACCCAAGGATTTAAATTTCTACTCAATGGGATACATGGTGAGTAGAGTTAAGCATGATACTACACCCTACACTACACTAATTAATGGTTGATGGCTCCTAGGCTTCGAAAAATAAAGGTTCTTAGTGGGGTACAACCATGAATAAAGAGCTTGTTTGTAGTAGCTTGAGATTAGGAGGCACTCTCTTTCTCTCATCACCAAACCAAGTCTCAACAGACCAAGGATCTCATGGCTTGGCTTTGAATGATGTAGGCTACTCCCTGAGGTACAACATTTTCTCTCCCTCCTTTCTATACCCTACTAGGAAACATGGTTGAAGTCAAACCCTATGGTGATGAAATCCCTAGGCAATCCTCCTACTAAAAATAAAAAGAGGCTATTATGTGTTTCTCATACACCCAAGATCGTACAAGTGCATAAGGGGAGAGGATACACACATAACAACCTTGAAGGACACAAAACATGAAAGTGCACAAGACACAAAAGATAAAATTTCATTAACCTTAGAAACTAAAATGTGATCTATCTAAAAATTAAAGACACATAAGGTTTTGTTGATAAAAATCCTTTGACCAATGTCATGTAACAAATAAATTAGTAGATTCAAGATCAACTCTCTCTCAACATCTTACAAAAAAAAAGAGTATTTTATAATGAAATCTTCCCCAAACGAGAGGCAAGATAGCTACACATACGAATTAGTAATAGAAAAATCCTATCTAACTAAATCAAAACATATACAATGACAATAACTTGAAATTTTATACCTTTTGAATTTAATAGTCAAATGTGCCACTAAACCTTGAAAATGTGTCACTTTTATGCAAATGCATCAATATACCCTGCAAATGTGTCATGAGATCCTACAAAAGAAGAAATTAAAAAAAAAGATAAAAAAAACACAAACATATGCATCATAAACCTATAAATTTGCCACTTCTCTACAAATGTGTCACTAAACCCTACAAATGTGTCACTTCTCTACAATGAGTCATGGGATCTTGTAGATGCAAAAAAAATGTTTTTTAGTCTTAAATGTTATCTTGCACCAAATATGTGGTATTATATATGAAAAATCATTTATCGACCCTTTTGGACACAACTATGATGTTTGTTTCTCCCCAAGAAGCTCTTAAAAAAATATATTTTCAAAGTCTCTTGAAAGTATCCACAACTTGCAAGACAAAGATAAACACTAAAAACTCACAAACAACAAGGTTAGATAAAAACGGTTAGTAATCATGTCAGTTTCACCATACGTAAGATCAAAAAGTAGGAAATAGGTTTAAACCTTAAATAGAAACCATGAAATTTGTTAGATTTGAACCTTCTCACATCACTATTGTTTTAACATCATTGTCCTTCTCAATCTCACTTTTCAAGTAGTTATATTTGATGCAGGAGCATCCCTGGTTGTAATGTAATTCAGTATCAACCAAAAAAATTTCCTTTCTTGTAGCTTAGTTTGTAGTTGTCTTAGCACTTTCTTACACTTTTTACCACATTGCTATTTCTCAGCTCATAGAGCAAGATATAGATTCTACATGAGGTCATTTACAAAATATCCAAATTTTGGGTAATTTGCATTCATTTGCATAAAGTTATCATTCTGAGAATTTCATTGTCAATTCTCAAATAGAGTATTCAGAGCCTAGTTGGCTCAGACTTATTCTGCAAACCTTTTCTAAAAGGTGTGGAGCTTAATGGAACACCATTCAACCATTTTAGGTCCAAGGGGAACTTTCTTGGAGATCCACAATTCATTCCCATTCCCCAATGGGTTATCTTTCATGTTCTCGGTCGACCTACATGTTCTTGCATTAGGTTTGCAAACCCTTTAGGCTAATGCAGATCATAATTGGAGCTTGAGATTCATATTTAAGATCATTTGTAATCCTTTGGAAGGTAGTTAATTAGTTAGTTAATTTTTAGTTCATTAGTTAGGATTTAGATAATTAAATCCAACCTTCAAGGTTGTGGATTGTAATAAGGCCTTGTGCCAATTGTAATATATATAATTCCCTTGTGGTAGGTTTGTGATCCCTAGTTATTCTACATATGAGGCATATGATGCATGTAAGATTGAAATTTTTTGAATCAATGATAATTCATGTATTTGTTGATCATTTCTTGAGTTATTTTCACTATGTTAAACTCTAGGTTGCATAATTAAAAATTTATTTCTAGACCCTCCATCCGTGATTGCACCAAGTTGTATTAGAGAAATTTTTCAAGTCCTAAGAAGGAATTCCTTGTGGTGAACAGATCATCAACCTAAGGCATATTGCATGTGTTTTTAACCAAGCATCAACTATGAGGTAGTTGAAATCTTGTAGTTGGATTGCTGAATTGAGGAAATTGCATTGGATCCAAGGCGAGAGATGTCACCAAGGAGAGTGCATGTAATGGTAAATGTTGTTGGACGAATGGATGAGAGAAATGAGAGTTCAATTGGATGTTGTAGAGGAAGATAGAAGAGTTCTAAACCCTAGACATGCAAACAAAAGTGGTGATGAATTGGATCATGCTACAAATCAAAATGAAGAAAAACTAGAAGAAGAAGAAGATTCAAATTAGGTGAAGACTTTGAAAGCTATTTCTAAGATTGGTAAGATACCTAGAATTGAAATTCAAAATTATTAAGAAATTTAAACCCTGAGGAATTGATTGATTGGATCAATGATATGGAAGAATACTTTGAGTATGAAGAAATTGAAGATTTAGAAAGTGTGAGATTTACAAAAAATCATCTAAAAAGGCATGCTTCTATATGGTGGAAAGAAGTTCAATTGGATAAAAATAGAAGAGGAAAAGATAAAATCACAAAGTGGGATAGGATAGTGATAAAGTTGAAGAATCAATTTATACTAGTTGATTATGAGCTTGAATTATTAAAAATATTGTAGAACCTAAGGAAAAAAGAGAAGTATGTGAAGGAGTATATTCAAGTGTTCTACAAGATGATCATTAGGGCTCGACATAGTGAAGAAAGTAACGAAAAGGTTGTGTGGTACATCAATGTAATAAGAACAAACAACCAAGAAGAGTTAAGCCTAGTAAAGATACCAACAGTTGAAGAAGCATACCAATTTGTACTAAAGGTAGAGGAAAAAAAAAAGTTTGAAGAAAGACAGAGAAGTGGAAGAGGAAGGATCTAGAGAAGCATATCACAATCAAGAGAGAGAAAACTATATACAGAGAAAAACAAGGATGGGAAACCCTAGTGTTGTGAATATAAGGACAATAATTCATACTACAGAGGAAGAGAGGACAAAAATTTATACCGCACTGATAGAGGAGGTCATAATTCCTATTGCAATGATGGGTATAGGAGAGATGAAGGTAGCTCTAAGAAGAGACCATTCAAAGGAACTTGTTTCAAGTGTGGAGGTGAAGGACATAGAGCATTTGAATTTCATCAAGGAAGTATTGGTAAGAGGACTGTGAATACAAGAAGAACAACTTATGTGGATGAAGAACATGTTGGATCTCCTAGTTCATTGGAAAATCAGAGAAAAGCAAGTCATTAGTAACGAGGAGAGCTTTAATGCATGAAGAAGTGACTGAGGAACCATTGCAAAGGAATAATTTGTTTAGGACAAGGTATAAATCTGGAGGAAAGGTATGTAAAGTTGTCATTGATAGTGGTATTATAGCTAATATTGTTTTAGAGGAGATAGTAACCAAGTTCAATTTGAAGAGGTTGAAACATCCAAAGCCCTACATGATAGCATGGATTCAGGATGAACATAATATCTTGGTAAGTGAGCAGTGTTTGGTGAAATTTCATATAGGATCATATAATGATGAAGTTTTGTGTGATATTATGCCCATGGATGCATGCCATTTATTGTTAGGAAGACCATGGAAATATGATAGGAAAGAAATTCATGATGGAAGGAAGAATACTTACATTGTGACTTAAAATGGCAAGAGAACTATATTGATACCTTTGGTAGAAGAGGACAAGAAAGAAGTTTGTGGCACTGCTAGGCTATGTTTGGTAGATGGAAGGAAGATTCTAGAATGATTGAGGCATGAAAACATGTTTTTTGCATTGATTCCAAAGAAGGGTGGTAATTCAGTGAAAGAGAATTGCACCGCAAAGGAGGTAGACTCATTGTAGGCAGAAGTAGCAAAACTATTGGTAGAGTAGACACGCAAAATGTACAAGTTGACATTGCACATCTAACTCTGATCTACTAACATCATTTCATCCTAAATCATTCCCTGACCTAACCATTTAATTGAATATCTTTATTTGATTAAATTCATTTGTTTTCTTCTCTTAATTAAACAAATCATGTGTTTAATTAAGTCTCTTAAATCATTCTCTATCCCTATTTTAATTAAATAATTAATTTTATTTAATTAAATCTCTAAAGTCTATCTATTAAATTGAATAAATTAAAATCTTATTTAATTTAATCTTACTTCAATCTCTTTAATTAAATAATCAAAACATGTTTATTTAATTAAACTCATTAAATCATTTCCTCTCTTGTTTGATTTAAATTAATCCAAAAATCTAAGTCAAAATAAGTCAACTCACCTAATCATCATTAAACTAACATAATCATCATTTATTTAATCTAACCATGATTAAATACTAATCTCACCCACTTGCATTCTCTAGATATCTCCACTTGCACAAATAAATCAATTTATTGATTTATTAAATCTTCATTTTCCCTCAACAAAGCATCTTTTGGAGGAATATTCTTCTATTTCAAATTCAAAATTTGAATGACATGTCCTTCCAACATGTCATTTACTCTCTCTTACAAGTCCTTCCAACAAGGCATTTACTTCTTCTTACATGTCCTTGCCTTGAGCCAAGGGGCATTTAATGCAATTTTCTTTCCCCCTCTTACATGTCTTTTCTCAAAATTCAAATTCAAAAATGCATTTATTGGCACATTTGTCAAAACTTGCTCATTCCTCATCCAATCACATTTGGACAAGTGGCATTTTTCCATTGGCCAAATCTTTGTCCCACATTGCTCTATTTTGGCTTTGTTTCCATTTCAACATTCTATAAATAGAATGCTTCACCATGCATTTTATCATCCACATCTCAAGCAAAGTTACCATGCTAAAAAATAGCAATTTCATCCATCTCATTGAATCATAGCTAGGTTTTTACAGATTTTAGCTTGAGCATTCATCAATCTTCATCAAAGTGGATCACAATCTTCATCAAATCATCAAAGCTAGCATTGGAGTTGGGAAAGGGCCAATTTTCACATCAAATTGGCACCAACTCCCTCAAGAGATCAAGAATTTACATTGCTTTCATAGGATTTAATCTCTTTTGTTGATTTCTCATTGTATTGCTTTCATTTTCCTATTTAGAGCATTGATAAATGGATTTCTTGAGGAATCATGTTTCTAACTTGCATTTCAATCTTCTAATGTGTTTGTTTGTTGTGTTTTGCAGGTATTAGGATCATGGTTCACAGGTAGAGTATGAAGATATCATATTAAAGAATGTACCAGATCGACTTCCACTAGTTTGGAGCATTGGTCATCATATAGAAATAATACCGGGAGCAAGTTTTCCAAACAAAGCAGCACATAGGATGACACCTATAGAAAATGTGGAGTTAAACCAGTAGATACAAGAGTTGTTGAAGAAGGGATTGATCAGAGAAAGCTTAAGCCCATGTGCGGTACCTATTTTACTGGCACCAAATAAAGATGAAGACTAGAGAATGTGTATAGACTCAAGAGAAATCAATAGGATTATAGTCAAGTATAGATTTCTATTACCAATGATGGATTAATTTATGGACTATTTGAGTGGAGAAAAGTATTTCATAAATATTAACCTAAAGAGTGGATATCATCAAATTAGGATCAAAGAAGGAGATACGTGGAAGACTGCATTTAAGACTAATGAAGGATTGGTTGAGTGGTTAGTGATGCCTTTTGGATTGACCAATGCACCTAGCACTATCATGAGGTTGATGAATGATGTATTGAAGAAATTATTGGGTAAGTTTTTTATTGTCTATTTGGATGATATTCTAATTTTTAGTAAAACTAGAGAAGAATATTTGTGACACATCATAGAAGTATTATAGAGGTAAAGAGAAGAGAGGTTGTTGATAAACTTGAAGAGAAATTTGGTATATTTTAGTTTTGTCATTTCTACTGAAGGATTGAAGATGGACCTTGAGAAGGTTAATGCAATTGTTAAGTGGCCTACACTAATGAACATTGGAGAGGTAAGATCATTTCATGGATTGGAAATTTTCTACTAGAAATTCATTAGGATCTTTAGTAGCATTTTCACACCCATGATAGAAACAATGAGAGGAGATAGGAAAGACTTTAAGTGGACATCTAGAGAATAAAGAAGCTTTGAATTATTTGAAGCAAAAGGTTTCAAATCAAGAAGTGTTAGCATTAACTAATTTTGATATATTATTTCAGGTTGATTATGATGTTAGTGGAAATGCAATAGAAGCAGTGTTGATTCAAGAAGGAATACCAATACTTATTTCAGTGAGAAATTGAATGATTCCAAAATGATATATTCAATTTATGATCAGGAGTTCTATGCCATAATTCAAGCTTTGAAGATGTGGAGACATTATTTGTTGCCTAATGACTTTGTGTTGTACACTAATCATCAATCCTTGTAGTATTTGAATATTCAAGGTAAGTTGAACTAGAGACATATGAGATGGGTTGATTTCTTGTAGAGTTATACATTTGTGTTGAAGCATGGAAGTGGAGAATCAAATAAATTTGTTGATGCATTAAGTAGGAGAAGGAATTTTTTGACAAGAATGAAGGTATAATTATTGGGTTTTGAGGAACTAAAACATGTGTATGATGATGATCCAGCTTTTGTTGAAGCATGGAAAGCATGTAAGGAACCAAAAGTGACAGATAGGAGTAGTTGGTTGGATTATTCCATTTAGGAAGACATGTTGTTTAAAGGAAATCAATTATATATCCCAAAGAGTTCAATGAGGGAGAATTTGGTTAAGGAGAAGCACAGTGGAGGACTAGTAGGAATTTTTGGGATAGACAAGACATTAGCTTTGGTGAGTGAACACTATATTTTGGCCATAGATATATAAGGATGTCAGGAAGTATGTTCAAAGTTGTAGAATTTATCAAGTAGAAAAAGGGGGTAGTTAGAATACTGGATTGTACAAACCTTTGACAATACTAGAGAGACCTTGGGAAGATATATGCATGGATTTCATATTGGGATTACCAAGAAAATAGAGAGGGTATGATTCTATAATGGTAGTAGTGGAAAAATTTTCTAAGATGACACATTTCATTCCTTTAAAGAAGATTAATTATGTTGTGCATGTTGTTGACTTATTTTTCAAGGAGATTATGAGATTGCATGGATTACCAAAGAGCATAGTTTTAGATAGGGACACCAAGTTCATTGGATGATTTTTCGAGGATATTGTGGAAGAAGATGAAGACAGACCCAAATTTTAGTTCAACATATCACCCACAAAAAAATTAACAAACAAAGGTAGTAAATAGGAGCTTGGGTAACTTATTGAGTTGTTTGGCTAGAGATAAGGCATGGAATTGTGACATAGTTCTAGTGCAAGTAGATTTTACATACAATAATTTAGTAAATCAGAGTACAGGGAAGACACCATTTAAGATTATGTTAGGGATAAATCCTAGAGGAGTTATAGAGCTCAGAGACATTAGTATGGAGAATAAGAGGAGTGTAAAAGTGTAAGAATTTGTAGGATTCATGGAAACATTACATAGTTAGGTTTTTAAACACTTGGAGGACATGAATAACAAGTACATGGAGAATGAAGAAGAGAAGAGGAGGCATAAGGAATTTTCTATTAGGGATGAAGTTATGGTATATCTCAAGAAAGGTTTCTAGTAGGAACATACAATAAGATGAAGATGAGGAAGATTGGGCCATGTAAGATTCTCGAGAAAGTTGATTCAAGAAATGTATATGAATTGGAGTTACTAGAGGTGCTTGTACATATCACTATGTTCAATATTGTAGGCATATATGAGTACCATGAAGGCAAGTAGTATGAATAAAAAAGAAGTAACATTGGAGGGAGTAGTTACCATCAACCATTCAGGAGATGAGTAGATCTTAGATACTAGAATTAGAAAGAGCACTAGGAACAAGCAAACAAGGAGTTTATTAAAATGGAAAGGTAGCTAGTGTAGGATTCATCATGGATTTTAGGCCAGGGTGGACCACTTTAGTTTTTCTAGCCCCTAAAAGTGAGGGAGTCACTTTTATTCCAACCTTGGGTGTTTGATGTAGGAGAATCCTTGGTTGTAAGTGTTCTATATCAAACTAAAACATTTCCTTTCTTAGCAGTTTAGTTTGTAGTTGTCTCAATAATCTTTTTCTCAGATTTTACCTCGATTATCATTTATCAAGAAGGGGATATAGATTATACACAAGGTCATCTTGCACTGGGTTTGTAAACCCTTGAGGCTAATGCAGATCATAATTGGAGCTTGAGATTCATATTTAAGATCATTTGTAATATTTTGGAAGGTATTTAATTAGTAGTTCATTAGTTAGGAGTTAGATAATTAGTTCTATCCTTCAGGGTTGTGGATTATAATAAGGCCTTGTGCCAATTGTAATATCTATAATTCCCTTGTGGTAGGCCTATGAGCACTAGTTATTTTGCATATGAGGTATATGATGCATGTAAGATTGAAATTTGTTGAGTTAGTGATAATTCATTTTTTTTATCATCTATTGAGTTATTTATGTTTTGTTAAACTCTAGGCTGCATGGTTGGAAAATCCTTTCTAGACCCTCCATCCATGACTACACCATTATTGTAGCTCTCAAAATTGTGAGTGTAATTGTGATAAGCTCAAGATGATAATGGATACAAGATTTTGGAGTTCATAATATTTTTTGAAAGAGTGTTAGAGTTGCATTTATAGAGGGTGCAAGCACAATTGGCGATCAGGATTTGATAGAAAATCAATGGACAATATCAGAGGAGAGAATGGGAAAGCTCTTGAATTTAAATTCATGAAGGGAAAATGATGAATTATTTGAGTTAAAATGATGGATAATAGTGCACATGAAGTTTCCAACTTCATGATTAGTGTAGAAAATTATATCCCTTTACAATTTCACACAATGTTTGGGTTCCTTAGTTTATTTGACTTAATTAACTTTCTAATTTACCAAATTATGCATTCCAAAGCCTTATTTTTCCTATTTTCCAAAAGGAGAACCAACATTAAATAAATAAAATCAATAATTAAATCACAATGGAATATGTGTGTCTTGGACTTATAGGCCAGGACCCATTTTCCCATGGGAGAATGAGCCCCCTTTAAGTACTATGACCCATTTTAAAATATGTTTCTAGTGGTATTTTAATGATTCAAATTCAAATTATAATTTTAATCTTTCGAAATATAATTTTTAGGAAATTAGATAAACGCCTATAAATACATAGTCTTGTTTTTCATTTGAAATCTAAAACACATAATCAAATATTTTGAAGAGAAAATATCATTGTCAAGAGCATTCAAGAGCATATATTTATTAGTCATTTGTTGCACCAATCAATATCCTAACATCATATCCAAGTTTATGTACATGTTCATGTCATCTTGTGAAGGCTAATATGGATTGTTGATCCTAAAGCATCCAAGCATTTCAAGTATCCAAATCAATCAAGCAAAGAAAGATCAAGCTCCTTGGAGAGATATGTTTGACTTCAGTCCTTTAGAAGGGAAGCCATTGAAGGATGGTGAGTTTTAGCAAGCATTGTTCATTCATCATTCCCTTCCTTTTTCATTATCTTTCTATCAAGGTTTAATTACTAAAATTGGGGTTTGACCAAGGAAAACCCCCATACAAAACAAAAAAAAATCCTCTTTATGTGTGTGCAAATTATAGGTTTATGAAGGATTGAAGAGATCTTGAAGGAGCAATTTTACATTCTTACATTTTTTATCATCATTATTGTCAAGCCATAGAAACTAAGTTGCAAAAATTATTTTTGAATTTTTGACAGTGGGACTTATGTCAAATAAAAGCTTAGATCTTGTACCAAAGAACCCCATAAGTTGGTCAAAACCCTTGTACAAAGACCCATTCACCCTTGGGTAATGAGTCCTTGTAGGAACCTACAAACTATTTTTTTAGTAGGTTTGGTGTCCTAGACACTTCTTAGATCCATTGATAAATTGTTGTTTTTGTCTATCAGTCTTCGGGATCTTGCATTTTTAATATTAGGGCATATAAGATCATTAGTTCAATCATTCTAAAATATTTTAAAATCCACTAAGGTCATTAGAAATCATTGTGTGATAAGGTATAATCTTTTGTTTGTATGTTTTGTGGGTCCAAGTCCATTCAAAGCACATGATGGCACCTTTGGTCATTTATACCACTAGGGCATAATGTCCTTTGCTATATCAAATTTAAGGTTTTCTCATAACATTTTTCCAACATAATCCCCCTTCCCATTTATTCATGAATTCTCATGTTCATCATCCCCAAACCTATTCCCCCCATTTAATCCATGCACCCTTATCTCCCTCCCCACATACATAGACCGAAGTACATTTTGTATCATGACACAAAACAAAAAATAAAGTAAGACATTATGCATTTACCCCACAATTTCCTAGGTCACTCCATGTTGCACATTCACCATGATTGAATAAGACTAAGAGAGGGGAAACTATCATAGAACACCTAGTACTATAAACAACTTTGGAACAAGAAATCTCCCATTTCCTTAAGCAAGTGTTATTTCAATGCCCTTTCTAGAAAAAAAATTTCATTCATTATCATTGCATTGTCCATTCAATTAACATTACATACATCATGCACTAATATAAACCCATATCCACTAGTATAAATACATCCATCAACATATACAAAAATAAGAAAATATCCATTACATTACCATCCATCCATCATTTATCCAATAATTAATTACATTCATACACATTCATATTCCATATACTAGTTCATTTATACACCCATGTATGCATCAAAACATTAGTCTATTACACATAAACATATTCATTAATGTATTAAACTATTTTTGTTCGTTAAGCCATACATCCATTTTACATATAATTATCATCACATTCATCATACACATAGACTCACTAATCCATGTAACATCATAAAACCATAAACAAAAATAATCATATCTCATGCATAATCATACACATCATAACCATCCTACATAAAACATGTCAAGATCTACATAAACCATATAGGCCAAATCTATCATATCATATGTATCAAAATAATACAATTTCATCATACAACATGTACAAAAGAATTGCATGTGTACAAAAGTTGAACCCCTCTAGGGAAAAAATCTAAAAATTCATAATCAATCTACATGGAGCTACCCTTTGTTGCTTGCATCTGAATGGGTTGGTCTATTAGGATATCTATGTGATGGTTGTGGATCTCACTATGGTGGTTGTGGAGGCCCCATATTCAGTGATGGCCCTGACCTCACCAGCCTATGATACCTATTGTTGATAGTAACACTAGCTACTCTCTTCTCTAGTGTAATTTCCTCATATAATCTCCTCCATAGCTAAGACTCCCTCGTAGCTCATCCATACTCTTAAAATGCATAGTCTATCCCACCATCACCTCCAAACTAGTGAGCAATATCTGACTCCTGCCTCAATCTGGCTACATCTACTTGGAGCTGAACTCACTCCACTATGATAGCTACCATCCATCCTCCATCATTTCCCCCTATCTCCACCACCCCCTCCATCCAACAACACCTGTAAGAAAGCAACCTCTACTCTCGTCACATTCCCCTCTCGGCCACTGTTGGGAGTTGATCACCTCAAGTTAGAACTATAAATTTTTTAATTTTTATAGTCTATTGCATCTAAGTGTTTCAAGCATTCAGTCCTCATCATAAGCATAAAAGTCCCTCTTTGTATTGTCTTGCTTATTTTCTGTCATAAAATCCATTGAATCCATCAAGTCCTTCATATTTCATTAAAAGACCTGAATCGGCAAGACATAGTAAAAGTCTCCCCGACCGAGATTTTCACTAATGTATGTTTGTTGCAGACTATCGACAGGACAATTTTGTTGTTTCGGTGACCAAAGGAGTCATTTCGGCAAAGGGAATCATTGTTGGAGTGAAGTCATAGTGAATACATTGTGTTTCACCGACCGACGCATGTGGAAGTATATTGGTCAAGCTAAAGGTATTCGGGAGAATGTCTTGGCGAAGTATTTTTTCTTGCCGATAGGCATATATAAAAAATATATCGACATATGTTCGGGCATCGATGTAATGTCAGGGCGAATACAATATGTCATACTGACTAAGGTACAAAGGGGTTGTTTCAGCCAGACTGATCGATATCGGCATGAACTCATAAAGAAATCATTTTGTCTTACCGACTGGCTTGCAAACAAATGTCTCTGCAGACTTATGTGCGCATCTGGGGAAGGTCTTTAGCTATGGCTATTGTTTGGTAGAACTGCCCTAAAATAAAGGCCATCGTAGAGAATTTAGTGGTAGAGCTCCTCGTTGATTCAAAAGTTATGCCGATAGAGATGTGCATCGCCAGGAGAAGAAGTCTTCGGTATGAGCTTCACTAAGGTTTGAAAGATATACCGATAGAATATTTTGGGGTGAATCTTGCCAAATGGAGTAATCAAGAGGAGTGGATTCGGCCAGACATTTGGTATCAGTATGAGTCTTTCTGAGTTCTCAGAGTCTTGCTAATGGAATTTATTTCGTTGGTAGGATTATTTTTGTTGGCGAAAGGGTGATTTTGTCATAGCGACTAGAGAATACATTGAAAAGTACATATCGGTAAGATGCAAAGATATCTATGAGACATCTCCCCGACTTGGAATTGTTATAGCAACATGAAAAACAGAAGCGGTAGCCATCAAGTTGATTCCAGGTGTCGGTAAGACCACAGAGTGTCTTGGCGAAAGGTTAAGTAAACATTGCAAAAGGACTTCACTCCAGATTTGAAATTTTCTCACCGACAGGACGTTTGATGCGACAGTACCAGTTTCAAATGAGCCTTCATTCATGCTTCATTAATGGCGCGATGGGATATAACAACGAAGTTTTAATTAATTCTTCAGTACTAAGTTGATTGCAGAAGAATTGACATGATGAAAGAGAATTGAGACATTTTTGGTCTGAGGAGCTTGAGAAGAGTACTGTAAGTAATCGCTTCTTTGTTTTTCACATTTTGATTCTGAAAGCTTTAAAATGGAGTCTTCTGGTTCTGGAAAGGGTAAGGGTAGAAAGCTTGGTGAGAGTAGTCAGTCGAAGGGAAAGAAACAAAAGACTGATAGAGAGCATGAAGGCACTGAAAGGAGGTTGAACCAAGACCTTATTGATCAACTACCTGCTCGGGGCCTAAAGCTAGAAGGTCCACACAACTTAGGGCAGAAATTGATAAGCTGGATGATAAATGCAAGTTCATTGGTGATGTTTGGACTGCTGTGAGAGGGTATGAGCTTTTCAATTTCCACTACCATAGGAGAAACCATTTTGAGCCAGTCTGCAATCCATGGAAATTGAATGTAGGGAAATTGGTGTGCCCTAATGTATTCGTAAATGCAGAATTGGTAAAACTGCTTGTTGATCATTATGATCCAAAACATAAAGCTATATGTGATCCTTCTAGAAAACCACAAATATATGTGTCAAGAGAAGCAATAGGTGAGGTTTTCAAATTGGAAGGGTTTTGCAATGAGGAAATCAATTGTGAGGAGTTGCAGAAGGAATTTTCAAGAATGGATACAACTTATAAGGGTTGGAGGTTACCAATTCACAGGGTCAAACAGGGTAACAAGCCAGAACCTCTGGAAGATAGTGAGGGGCCTCCCTATCATGTAGATTTGTTTGAACCTTATATGAAGTACACATATTTTTTAGTGTGTCGGGTGTTGGGGATGGATGCCCCGAAATTCATGTCAATAGTGCCAATGATCATCATAGCAGATATCCAATATCATAAATCTAGGCCATTTTACTATTCTTCATATATTTGTAAGGAGCTTGATTCAGGGTTGATGGCTATAAAGAGTGGAGCCTCTATTGTTCATCTTAGAAATTATTCATTGTTGATGCACATGTTGTTATATTTTGGACAGGAGTTAGGGGTATGGCCTCCTAAAATGAGATTTCTCAAATTGGTAAGGAGGGTGATGCATTGCCTGCTCAGCTTGTGGATCGCTATTTTGGATACAGTTTGCTAGTTATAGCTCTTGATTCATTTTGAAGAGCATTTTTTAAAGACATTGTATAGATTATATCATTATCCTTGTAATTATTCATTGACTGATGAGATCAAAATATTCCTTCGGCCTAAAGACTTCAATGGGCCAATTGACCATAACTGGGGAGATTGGTATTGTTTAGGGGGAGCTACAGTAGTCAGAGTGTATGGATTTGAAGATGCTCCTTTCATTTTGCCAAGGACAGTTCCAAACAGGGTTGCATATTTGGAAATTGTTAGACAAACGGATTACTGTAGTGTGATGCATTTCAGTTCTTTTGGGAAACAGGCTTTTATGCCTAGGAATTTTTGTTCGGTGATTTCACCGTAGTTGCCAAAGAGGGGTATAATTCAATCCTTGATAGATTGTTGCCTTATAATATGAAAAGAGGACCAACCAGGAAAAACTTTGACCCTGAAGGATATATCAATTCAGCCAAAGAAAGGATTAACTTTGGAGGGTATCCACATGTACCCTATCCTTTTGATGATATGATCAGGAATATGGATGAAGATGAAGCAGAAATGGTGGTTGAAAGATATAACTAGGGGCTACAGGATATTGAGCTATTGTCTTTTGGAGATGAGGAAACACCAAGAGCTAATGTGCCACAAGATAGATCAGGAAAGGTATCCAAGATGAGGACTCAACAGTATGTCTGCCTAGTTAGAGAACAGAGTATTGAAAGTGGTGATGTTGATGCAAGGCAAATGGAATACAAATCATTTGTCTCTGATGATGAGTTTATACATTCCCCAGAGTTCAAGGCATTCTTGTACAAGCAGAAGGGGAAGGAGATTAGAGAGAATGTTGATGATGTCACTTCAGGAAATGAGGAACAATTGCTGGCTCAATTGAGAAAATGTGTGGATGATGAAATGACAAATATGACTCCTGAAATGGGGAGGAAAATGTTGGAGAGTGCTGGTGTCATGATATTTCCTGGCCTTGATTTGAATTTTGCATTGGTTTTTGATAGTTTCTTAAGGGACAGTCATGCTACGCACAAGCTTGACAAGGAAAAGGTGATAGAAGTATATGCAGGATCCAAGTATAATACTGATGAGGGATCATTGATGATATGGGCTTTGTACCCACCCCACAAGAAATCAGTGGTAGTTGATACAGAGAAGGAATTTTGCCATATAATGACTCTAAAAGTTGGAGAAGCTGATCTTGTAGGTACTGCAGATATTGGAGTAAATATTGCAAAGTTGCATAAAGCACAAATTCAATTATTGATAAAAGAAAGAGAAATGTACAAAGTGAATAATGAAAAATTGTTGAGAGAAAATGATAGACTCAAAGACTTGGTTGGTGTTTCAATGGGGACAACCAAAATGATCACTCAAGGAGAAAGCTCTCAGGCAAAAGGTCACTAGGTAGGATCAAGTGCTTATTCTCAAGAAAAGCATGATGCAATTGGTGCAATTGTGAAGAAAAGGCAGGATCATTTGACATCTTGGTTGAATAAATTATGGGGAAAATACTCTCATACTCTTGCTGCATTGAAGGAGCATACAAGGATGGATGGATGAATCATGGAGAAGTTTCATGAATTGGCCCAAAGTAATGAGGCTAACAGTACTGCACTTGAAACTGCAAATCATATAATTAATCGCCATCGAAACTTCTTTGATGAATTGCAAGGTGACGAACAGGGGTTAGTTGTTGCTGCCAAGAAAACTATGATTACATTCTCTGATGATAAAGGTGAATTGAAAGAAGCCACTAGGTGGAAAAATGAAGGTGAGTCAATGCTGAATGAAATCATGAAGATCACTTCTGCAAAGGATACAACATTGGAAGAAGTGAGCGAGCAAAATGAGGAAATGGTCAAGATAGATATCACGATACGGAATGTTGTTGAAGACGCAGACACATATGAGCGCCAGGATTATTTGGACCACCTCGCTAAGACTCGCTTGTGGTTAAATAGAGCCTAATTATTCTCTATCTTTTGTTTTGTAATTTGTATTTCCTATTTCTGAAAGGATGTGTCCTTTCGTATTGTCAATGTATAAATGTTCATTTTGAAATCAATATACGCATATAGGCAGAATAGGATAGAGAGTAGAAAATACGGTGGAACACTATGTTTCACAGGGCTGAGACTTTGATGTATGTTTTGAAGCTATGGAGATATCAATGAAAATCATCTGATTTGCTGGCGTATTTTGGTGTCAATTATTGTGTTGTGCCTATTGAAAGAATTATTTAAGTTGTCTCTAAGATTGATGTTGCTTGGTTATCTAAATTAGCATAACATGTTTATGTCTAGTTTATCAGTATGAATTTGCCGTATCTGTGTGATTGGTTGATAGGTTCTTTCAAGGAAGGATTAAATCCTTTTAATTAATCACAGTAATCAGGGAATTTCATTTAGATCAGTAAGAAGAACTTAATAATCACAATCTTTCATGTTTATACTAGTTATAAACAAAATATGCCAAACAATTTGAATGATCTCCAAAAAGAAGTCAATTGTTTAAGATTTCATTTGACTTCGTATATTATATAAGGCACTTGTCTCACCGTTTCCACCATTTAGTTTCATTCATACTTTTTACATTTGTTGATTGAGTATATTAGGGTTTAGTCTTCATTTTAGTATACATTATATACCAAATTTGTTTTATTTTGTCCATTCCAATCTGCCATCGTGGACAAATCATGGCATGAAGAGAAGATCAATAGTCAAGTCTGCTTCACTTTTTATAGGTACACCCGCCTAGGTCTAGCAGCGCCTAAAGAGTAGAAGGTTTAATTGTTTCAAACCTTGTTTTGTTACCCTTAAAAATTGTGAAAGCTTGGAAAACCTTTTGTGGTTCAAACCTGCATTTTTGAGGAGAGCTTACACACCCATTTGTCCCTAAAATTGAACCACATCTACCCTCTCCATATCTCACTTTCCAACCACCTATAAATGATCCTTCCAAGCCTAGTCCTGCTCCTTTCGAAGTTGATCTCTCTCTATATTCAAGGCCTGCACCTGTGCTCACATATCCTCTCTCCTCAGTTCTACACACCAACCCTCTCCATCTCCCCCATCATCACCATCACCCCCATCATCTCCACTACCACCATCCCTATCATCACCATCATTACTTCTCTCCCCACCTTCACCATTGTCCCCACTATCACTACTACTACCATCATTGTCCTCACTACCACTGTTGCCACTATTATTACTCTCACTACTATTGCTCTCCACAACTACTAGTTGATCATGTCAGATGGTAAAGCGGATAGGTATATGCCTCTCTCACCATGTGTCATACTCATGTGTAGTCCCTACATCTTCCACCCCTAGCCGTGAATCCCACACTACCACGGGAGTATCTCTCCAGCTCTCAAAAACAGTGTCATACTCTATGTACTTGCCCCCATCTAGGCCTCTCCCAGACCACCCGAGAAAAAATTGCCTCTACCTATGGCACTGTCTACCATTGACCAAACTATCTCAATAGTCAAACAGGGAGGTATCTCTCAATTATCACCAAGGTCCTCCCAATTAGATAGTGTATCCTCTATATGAATGGCATATATAGGTGATCATCCTCCCACACCTCACAATCAAGGTGTGTGAGCCAGATGAAGGTATCCATCTCATCTATAACCCTCTACCAGTGATCTAACTTTCCCATGTGATGGTGTCTTTAGAATCCCGCATATATGAATACATAGGGATGACCATCACCCTACCATCTATCACAAACTAGTTGTAAGATTGCAATATGCTCAAAATACCACACATGCAATAGAGTCACTCCTATGCCTAGACTTTGTCCATATCTGTACACAACATAATGTATCTCCTAGTATAGATCTACTAGCAAGGTGACACCCCAAGTATAAATCGTCACATCTGCTAACATCCCCTCTAGCACTCCTACCTATCCCACTGTGAATCTCTGTAATATCCTATTTAGCATCAAGGTACCTGTAATCAAGATAGTTGTAAATAGTTACAACACTAGCCACTATCCTATCTTGACATCCAAATCCAACTCAACAGCCTTGATGGCTAAATCCCTAGTCATAAATATCCACCACAAAGCATGTCTCACACCACAAAGGTTGTACTATGCAAGCTCACCATAGAGTAGTAGTTGTAGGATCCATAATACATCCTCTAGGGTGATAATGGTTGCCTCCCCTATTGAAAAATAGAAATTGTTGGTATCACT
This sequence comes from Sequoia sempervirens, assembly GCA_007258455.2. Lineage (NCBI taxonomy): Eukaryota > Viridiplantae > Streptophyta > Pinopsida > Cupressales > Cupressaceae > Sequoia > Sequoia sempervirens. The sequence continues at coordinate 20,838 of VDFB02091574.1, read as the reverse complement.
ATGTCATCACTCCATCAATGTAGTCATCAAAGCTCGATGTGATTGAATCTAGGCATCCTCAAAGTGTAATGTAATCCCATCAAATGTAGCCAATCCTCATCCATATCTATCAACGCCTCTCAATACATCAACATGATTTCCATCTACTGCTCTCAAGACTAGAGGATATTTAATTCCTCCTACATTATTCCATACACTAACATCAACCATCAAACCAAATCATTTGTTTACTTCTACCACTAAAACCCTTGTGCACTTGCAATTTCTACAAACCTATGCTTTTTTCTTTTAGCACAAGTTCCATTCTTTTTAGCATGAGCACCTCCTTTTCCAACCTAAGCATTGATTTGTATGGGCACCACCTTTCACCCATAGGCACAACATTCAACAACAAATGTACTACTTTACAAAAGTACAAAATAACCTCCTACCCCCTACTCGACCCCAAACAAGGGTTCACCTTTCATAAGCATGTACTCCTCGAAAATGATGAACGTAGGCACCAAACATTTCCACATGGGCACAAAAATGCACTATATGCATAGTTTTGCACAAGCACCATTTTTTGTGCCACAATCACACTCGAAGGCATAGCTTCATAAAGTTATTCCCTCACTTTTCTTCTCTTCAAAACCTGATTTGACCTATCTTGACACCCCTAAAATAGCCCAAAACCTAATGGATAAATCACATTCTAGGTCATCAACATCCTCCAGTCACTGGTACTCTCGAACTCTCTTCGAACGATGCAAATATCGTGTAAGTTGCACCATGCCTCCTTGTTGCCTCCTAACTCCTCTCCTTGCCTCCTAACTCCTCTCACTACCTCCTAGCTACTCTCAACCAATCACAACCTGTTGAAAATGAATTTTGGGGCTCACCTAAGGCCTATTTATAGGATTTAAACCTAATTTCCCTCCCCAAATCTTAATCTCTTCTATGCTAGACACATCAAATGTCTCGTATCCCCTCCATTTCTGAGCTTGTTTCTCAATTTATTTTCTTGATTTTCACTATTTTCCTCTCCTACATCATCCTCCATCATCCTAACCCACCTATTTCAAGATGTTGACCAAAAATATTTTTCCCAAAAAACTTTAGTCAGACTCTCAAAGGAGCATCACCTCTTAACACACCTTCTAACTCACTAGGGTAAAATTTTAAACTTCTTTGATGGAGCATCACTATGGACACCACATCAAAGAGAGGAAAAATGTAGTTACCCTATTTGTGACAATACTGCTTCCTAATTAATTAAATATTATTGTTTAATTAATTCATCCCCTCTCAACCTTAATTAATTAAATATTTATTATTTAATAATTATTCTATTTTCTTCTTATAATTAAATCACCTCCTAGACTAAATTTCTTCTAATTAATTAAATATTTTAACTATTTAATTAATCACACCATTATTCTCAATTCCTCTAATCCCATTTGAGTTTTCTTAATCATTATTAGCCCATTCTCCAACTTTTAACTCTAGCCTAGTTAATAAACCCATGGTTTATTGACTCAACCTACCCTATTTAGATTAATTAATCTTATCCTCCTTACTAATCACCATTACCAATTTCCTTGAATTTTTAATTCCCTCACCTCTCCCCAAACTTATCTCATAATGACAAGTGCCATAAGGCTCTTTACCACCTCCTCTCACACATGTGTGAGATCTCACCTACCCCCACTAATTCTTACACCCTCTTACACATAGCCTCCAAAATTAAATGTCCTCTCTATCCAAGGTGTGCTAAAAAATGTGTGAACACACCTCATCTCTTCTACCTCCCCCTATTGTGACACATGTCACAATGCTCTTGATCCACACATCATTCAATCTCCACCCTTAATTAGTCAATCAATCTTAACCCTCCATTCTCCTCATTCAATTTCTATAAATTGGAGCCTCATTTCCTCACTTGCTCATCTTGAGTGAACTTAGCCATATTATGTTGGAATACTTGGTGAGCAATCCACATTCAAACACATCATTGTGAGAAAATATTCAAGTCTTTGGGTGCAACTTGAGCTCAATCCATGGAGAAGAATTGAAGGTATAATATTTGTTTATGCATTGAATTCATCTTGTTTATTATTTATTTTTCTTTGATTGTTGTTTACCCTCTCATAGTACAACTTTATGTCATTGCTATTAATGATGACTAAAATCATGAGAGGATCATGTTGTTTTTGAATTTCAAGAGAAGTTAATTCATGTTGGTGGAATAAAATATATAAATTTTTCACATGCATACAATCTAACAAGACCACTACATATTTTGGTCTAATAAAGGCAGTACAACTATCTTTTGTAAGGCCTCTTGGATCATCTTGCAATATGTAGGAAAAGTTTGTATCAATTCAAGAGTGATATATTAGGAGTAGCATGAAGCTTCTTGATAATATCATACTCTTTATTCACATGTTGTGGAAGATTAGGTGCAAGAGGAAGAAAAGGTTGAGGAAGAAGAATATAAGTGGGAACAATCAAGCGTTTTTTAGGTTGTTTGTTTTTTTTAGTATTGTAAATGTGAGAAACTACATGATAATGAGGTTGTTGTGATATATTTTGAGCAAGGATTTTTTTTTTGGTAAGTTGTTTTGTAATGTTTAAGAATATAACTAGGAGATCAAGGTAAATTTGGAATACCTCAAATACTAAGAACATGATTAATTTGTGGTCAAGGAACACCAAAACATAGATGCATAAAAAATTTTGGTTTTACAATTTCATTTTGAGAACTAAAATTTCATTGACCATTTGTTATCCATCATCTATCCATGAGGTATTTGATGTGAATTTGGACTCTTCATCTATGTATGCTATGTTGCTAGAAGGAAGAGAATTTGAATGTAGAGTTGTAAACTAATGTTAAGAAACACATCAATGATTGTGTCCTCTTGCATCAAAATATCCTCATTAGTAGGACAAATCTTGGGAGAGGGACAAGCATGAGCCTCATCATCAATTGAAGGATGGCTACTAAAAGTATGAAATAAAACATATATCAATGATGTAAGAAAAGAAGGGAACATATTTAGAAGGCAATTTGGGAATGAAAAGAAGGTGATGACAAGACAAATATGTTGATGATAGAATAGAACAAGAATTGTAGTACTTTATCTTCTAATTTAAACATACAATGTTTTCAAATATAAATGAGATATTCAAATGGTCTAATATATTAACCAAGTAAATTAGATTATAGAATATATGCAAATAGAATTAGAAGATCTACAAATATAAGCTAATTTGGGTTCACCAAAATGATGTGTGAAAAAGGATCTAGACTAACTAGTAGATTAACCCAAATCAATATTTTTTGTACTCAATATTGGAGCATGAACTAGCAAAGGCGTTATGATTGGATAACTTCCTAAAAGGAGAGCCAATATACTTGGATTTTGTTCCTTTGTTGCAAAGAGGGAATATTGATAAAATTTGATTTAGTTAATTTAATTGATGTAAACCCTAGCTTGAAGAAATAAATAATTGCATAGATTGATACAGACATTTATAGAAATGAATATAGATCTAAGTAAGGTAGATAGAAAGGAACCTATCACCAAAACTAGGGGCTAAACTAGCTAGATTGGGGCACTGGGGGCCCTTGTCCTTAGGGTTTGGTATGATCTAAATTCTTTTCCATATATCACAATCTACTATGTATTTCTATAACACTTCACTATTAGAAAATTCTAAATTTGAATATGTATACACAAAAGATGAAAAACCCTTGTGTTGTATAGGGGATTTCCTAAGTCAAACCCCTTATTAGTGTTCCCACCTCCACAACAACAACAAAAACAATGATAAAGAGTGGATACTCTTAGGGGAATAGAGGAACAATAAATGATAAAAGATTGTAATAAATGAAATAACATGAAATAGAGTTACCTTATGTGTGAAACCCTTGTTGGGGTGATTCCCTATCACAAGTTTCTACAATGAGTTGATTAAAAATGAATAAGTTGTGTTGAATACCTACACAGATTAGTCTACATATCAAGATAATCTTTCTCATATAGAGAGCTATATAAATCATGAAGAGAAAAATAAAGATAGAGAAAGAGATTGCTCATAAAGAAGTTGTGTGTGTGTTCATAATAATAATAACAATAAAAAGAAACTTGAACATGAATTGGATGATAAGTTGCAAATTGTAGTTGACTTGAATTATAACCCCTAATGATTCTAGCAACCTAAGACACATGATCACCCCATCCATAATAAATCCATGATCATCATTCCCTCCATAATCATGTATCAAAAAGTAAAAAATATTAAAATTTAAATATTCATAAAAAAATAAATTATTTTCTTCTTGGATACATCATGTTGGTATTTATCCCCTACTACATAATATACATTGATATATTAAATAAATGTTGTTCTTCTCATGTTAGCATAACAAATGCATTCAAAAAACAACTAATCACCCCATCTATAGTAAACCCATGTCACAATCTTGGACCCTTAATCACGCATCCATCATAATTTTGGCTCCCATATGTCAGTTTCCTTACTATCTCTTCTATTGAGAGCTCACTTGCATACTTTTTTCCTAGTTGACCTCTCCAAGGGGGCATCATCAGCTACCTAACCCTCCATGACTTATTCCACATAATTGGGGCATATTAAATAATTTTGTCATGTTTTGGGCCATTCTTTTTAGCCATGCTAAGACATATCATTATTTTCTTTATCTTCTAATCCATTTTTCTTACCTACTTTTTTCTTTGAAATAATGTTTCTTTGAACATCATCTCAAAGAAGGGTAAAACGTAAAATGTAGACACTAAAATAATTATATTTTTCTATCATTATATTATTAACATCATTCTCCAACATCCATTATCATTTTATCATTTTTGCATTCATTATTATTTTATTATCTATTATTCCTAATCCATTACCATTTAATTAAATAGTTCCTTGTTATTTAATTAAAGTAAACCAATTTTCCATATTATTCATCAAAAAATAATTAAAATCTTAAATTCTAATTAATATCGTCATATTATCCATCAAATATAATAAATTAATTTCACATTATCTATTAAATAAATAATAAAATCCTAAAATTTCAACTCATTTAGTTATCTAGACAATCAAATCGATTAATTCAATCATGCAATCATTTTATTGAATTTAGTTGAATAATAATCGCGAAATTAAAATTTAAATAATTGTCAACTCACCCATGATTGACCTCTCCATATCACATCCTTCAAGCATGGATTAGACTCTTGATTCAAGATCAAATTTGTGTCATTCATCCACTCCAAAAATCTATAAATTTGACAACTTCGTTATGTTGATCTTAACTAAAATGCATGCATATTTATGTTGTCAATTTAAAAACCCAATAAATGATAATGTTATACTAGTAAAACAAAAGCACCCACATATCAACATCATCTACAACATTATATGGGAGGTTTACATGTATTAGAACATGCTTATTTATTTACTCTAATTTTGTATGCTAACACAATCTATTCTTATTTAAATTAATTATTATGTTTCATTAAATAGAGTTATATAAATAAGAAGTGTTATGTGTGGATGTTAAAATTTGTAAAAAATATATGTGCTATATAACTAGATTTTACTAAAACTTATAAAATATATTACAATATAATTTATTTCATGAAAAATTAATAAATATTTTAGTTTCATAAAAAAATATATATTAAAAGTTTGTTGCTCACACGGGTAGTAGAGTTGGCTTGAGTTGTGGGTTTGTTCTCCAAGGTTTTGGGTTCGACTCTAAGGTACAATCCTACCTGATGCATATGGCTAGTAGATGATTGTGTGCATCCCAAAGGAGTAGTCTCACCCCAACTAGCCCATCAATATAATGGTTTAAAAATTCTCTATTTCAACATAATCATTCTTTTGAAAACATTTACAATTTTAAATAAGTAAAAAAAAATCTATCCTATTTTAAATTATATTAATCTAAAAAAATTGTTAAAAAATCCTTTTCAACATGAAATTTTAAAAACATTTATAAATGCTTCATCACATATAATTAAGTTTTTTCATTACCATTAAGAATCTTCCTCCATCCTCATATTTCAAAGCAATATTCTCAACTTAATTCAATAAAAAAAACCATATGCACTTTTTAGAACAAACAATAATTTATAAACAAAAGAACAAGTTAAACTTTTTGGTAAAATTACAATCTAATCAAAATACTAACCATACAACAAAATAAAATACTCAACAGCTGACTTTTATATACAAATAAAAATTAAATAAAATTTATTCACACATCATTAACTGTTGTTAATGAACATAAGATACCTTCCAAAATAGTCTAAAATTCTAGGTAGATGTCCAGTTCGAATCAAACAAACGATAGAACAGTAGAACAAAACCCTGCAACCCAAATTCCTGTCACACACTCACACAACTGTACAGCTATAAAACAAACCCTGGCAACCCAGATTCCACACAGCTGTACAACTATACAACAAAACCCTTAAACCCCAAATCCCCAAGCATATTGTAACACAACATGTTTCCCATTTATGGCGTACCTGCAGACAAGTTGGTCATGGAATTGCGCAATAAGCAGAAGCAGCGGCTCTGGTAGCAGAAAACGTCCGAAGCAACCGCAGCCGTTCCCGCAACCAAGGAATTAAAAATGCCCCTTTTAATATCCCCACGCCTTGGTGGAAGTGGGAAAACCCTAATTTTTCGAATTCTGTGAGTCTCAGGATCTCTGGTAACCACATATCCATTCGAATATACTTGTTCCTTCCCCATTTCTGAAACCCTAAGAAGCACAGAATTGCCGAGAGAATTTGCACTCCAAGCTTTATGGACTGAATCCACACCTTACACGTCCGGATATTTGAGCTCCTCTACTGAACGCCGGAACAGATCTTCTAGGCGACGGAACGTTAAAAATTACAGTCTCAATTGAAATGATTTCGCTCGCCTACCTAGGTTAGCTAACTAGTATAGAAAAAGCCTCTGTTTAAATAAGCCTTGGATGAACGCAAAGTACTACCGCGCACACAGAATCCAGCGATTCTTAGAATACCAGCAGTATGGAAAACGCGTCTTCCAGTAAACATACCTAGTCCCCTTATTATTTCTTGGCCAGGAAAACTAACTCCATGTGTGGGGAAAAAGCGTTAATTAATATGTACACCCCGCCCCGAAGAACGCGGAAGGAATAAGCAGCAAACAACTTATGCTGTCTCTTTTTCGTCGTAAATCTCAACTCAAAGGTGTATTTCAAACGTATTATGGGCGTAAAACTTGTGAAGTTTATCCTTACCGTTTTACTTGTGGACAGTAGATCACATCAATAGAGAAGACAAGAGAGGAGGGCCATAGAAATCATTCTCTTGTACGTTACGCAATCTTTCAACTGGAAAATATCAGCGGCCTTGCCCTCTTTGGGATCGCCGGAAAGTTGTTAGACGTTTCCAAGGCTGATTCAGCTCGCACTACTCGGCTCTTCAATAGTGACAGAAAAAGAATAACTAGCAGATATGTGGGGGTGTTTTTTGTCTGGGGATTTAAGCTATCATATCAACTGTTCCGGGGAAAGTGGAAGATGAGGTCAGCGGATGAGAGTAAGACAAAGGAGAACAATTGAAATTGGTAAGCGTGAACGACACAGGCAACGTCGACAGCGACTGAGTGGGGCTTTGGGTACAGTACGGAAAGGAACAAGTATGCCCCACATTGTCTCCTCTGCAACAAATGGCAGCGAAACCACTAATATAGATCAGAAGGTTCGTTGATTTCTTGGAACCACACACTCCAACTTTCAATAGTTATTTCCTCGCATTCTAATCGCCATCTTTATGTAAGAGCAATAATTGGCTCATGGTGTCTTGCATGGTGGGATACCCACAGATTATCATAGTGGACATTGGGCCAAGGTTGGTGTATGTGACTGCAAAGTAATCTTAGGGTGTAGGGAAACGTGAAAGCTGAGGTAAATACAGAATAAAAATTCGCTATTATTTTGCTGAGATTAGCTCGCAGCATTTCAACCTTAACTATTAAAATGCATCAGATAGGAGAGCCAACTAGGTAAGGTGAGGATAAAGTAAAAGAGAAAGTGGTCTCGTCACTTAAGATGAATTAGAGGCAATTGAAAGAAAGACCAAAGTATTCATGGCAAATAAAGGTGAAGGGGTCTCGTCACTTAAGATGAATTAGAGGCAATTGAAAGAAAGACCAAAGTACTCATGGCAAATAAAGGTGAAGAGGAGTATTCCAAGATAATAAAGATCTATATAAGATTTTTAGAGTTATATGTTTGTAAGCTCCTGAACATGAAAAGGAGACTTGAAACTTCATAAAGAAAGGGGGGCAATATGAAGAAAACAAGCTGAAAAAATACAAAATTTAACCAAAAGATTGAAAAGGAGAATAGAATCTTTGAAGAATAAGTAATAATCTTACAAGACATCATGGAAAGCAAATAACAAGAGTTATCCATGTTAATACAAGATTTAGAGCAATTGAAGAAAACAAAAGAAAATTATCCAAAGGTGTTGGAAGTAAGTGACATTCAATACAAATAATAGAGAACTAGTTAAGATACTAGATGGAAGACACCAAATCTTAGGCCCATAAGTAGTAAGTAGATTGTAGAGCAAGCAAAGAGAAATCATAGAATGCAAAAATCATTATTAAAGTTTTAAAGGACTTTGTTAAGAAGGAGAACACTAACATTTTAGCAAGATACTTCCTTAAAGACTAGTTGGAGTGGCCAAGTTATATCTATCAAGAAAACATTGCTGGAAAAAGAATAAGTGGAAGGAACATACATGTTAGAGTTGTCATGAGAAACATAGAGGACTAGAGCACAATTCTAAATAATAAATGGTTTCTTGTAGACACACACATATACCTAAGTGAAGACTTGACCATAGCTTAGCAAGAAGAATTCAAGAATGAATGAGAGAAAGTGAAATTAGAAAAAGAAGTAGGAAAATGGGCATGGTTGAAGAATGTAAAAACACAAACTAGTGACCAATTGTCACACAAGAAATAGGGATTTGGTTTCATTCTTGAGAGTACCTATACATGGTAATTTGGATCTATAGATGATGCCAATGTAAAAAAGGACCCAGGTTATGCCCCATAGTAGATGGGAAGGAAATTATAGTTCTTACAGAATCACATGAACATTGTGACTATGAGGTTTTAGAGAATTTTGAGCCAGAATAAGAAAATATTAGTTTGAAATGGACTAAAATTGTAAAGGATGTGGGGGTGTTACAATGCTAATCATAGAAACATGGTATCAAACCATAAAATTAAAAAAATAAGACCCAAAGAAGAAATTCACATGGTTGAAAATAACAAAAAATGGGATAAAAATTAAGTTAGTCAAGTCTACTACTTTGTATTGAGAGGTTTTAAAGACTTATAAGAAAATAAAATTATATGGTGAAGACCCATATGCTTAAGTAAAAAAGATATTTTAATTTTTACTACCTTGGGGGAATACTATTGATTGAGGACTTTAATACAAGGACAACAAACAATCAAACTCTCCAGTTGAGAAATGAAGAGGGAGGGGACAACAATCCATTATGGCTAGAGGAAGAAGATGGACAACTTTGGGAAAGAAAATCACAAGATGGAAAAGAGGGTGTTATGCACTTTGAGGCAATATTATTACAATTATATAGCTTGTACAACATGGTTGTATGTAATAGCAAGGGCACATGACAAAATTTAGGTGGTATCAACTTTAAAACATTTAATATTCAAACTATGGTGGACTACGTTATTTCCTATTAGAGATCTATTTTAAAGTTGATGGAGTTAGACATTATAGATTGCCCTATTGAGTTGAAATATGATCAAAACCCACTAGTTATTGAGCTTGGCATTATCACAAATAACCAACAAAGAAAATTGGGAACTCTTTATAGCAAGCTTGAGCAACATCTTGAGGATGAAAAGAATAACATAGAGAGTATTGTAGCTAATGAGATAAGTGACCCTATAAGTAGAATTTTGTTGATCCCATTGATTCGCAAGACCTTAAGTTCTTGCAAAAATATCGACTGGAGAGGGGATATCAAAGTACCTTTTTGGAAAGCTCATGGTATAGAAAAGAATGCAAGGCTACAAAACATCTTTCAAAGAGGTTAGGATGAATAAACATAATGAGAAGTTTTATCAACAATTGGTATGGTTTTAATTAGAAAGATATGTGACCACAAGAAGGAAATAATTAATTTCTCTTATAAAATACAACCCCAAAGGCTTTTGGAGGGAACTAAAATAAATAAATATATATATATAAAATATGTGAAGCTCATCTATGAGTAGGCCTAAGATAAAGGCACCCCTCCCATAATTAACATAATACTTGATATCTTACTTGTGGACGCTGTAAAAAAACATACTAGTTCTAGTTGGAGGTAAAGCACAAGGCATACATGAGGTGCAATATGAATTTCTAAAATAGAGAGTAGATACCCTTGCACTACACATCAAAATATTTTTTTAATGAAATCATCCACAATAGCTTGTAGATCTATAAAAGTGGATATATCTATAATCCATCCAAATATCACATTATTATGGTCAAACCTCTTCTAAGAAAACTTTTCATGGGTATGATAGAGCATGAAATTCTAGTAAATGGGAAAAAAGGGAAAATATTAAAAGGGTAGGAAATTTTTAGACCAAATCAACCTACTATTGATCACTACATCACTTTTAGGAACTTGATTGAAAAATATGACACTCAAAATAATTAAAATTATGAACTAATTTGTGGATTTTAGAAAATATTTTGATATGGCGCATATAGAATTATTTTTGAAACTTGATGGAGGAACTTAGGATTCTACATGAATATATATAGTGATAGTGCATAGCTTTATGAACAAGTTAAGGTTGATGTCATAACAAGAGAGGGAATATTTGGATATTTTGGAAGTGACATTACCTCAAATAATGTTACTCTCTATCCTCCCCTTTGTTTATATTATACATTCATAAACTCAAATAATGGTTGAAAAAGGTTGTTGGGAGATATCCAACTTGTTGGATATGTGGTGAAGTTACTCTTATATGCTAGTGATCTTATCATAGTTGTAAAAATAACTCATGGTTTGAGACAATATGAGTGCCTTGGAACTGTTCTACCAAAAGATTAGGATACAAGTGAGCAAAAAAAAACAATCATGATATTTTCATTAAAACTAAAAAGAAAATAAATTTACTTTCTTTCTTAAGAAAGCTCACTAGATGAATACATATCCTACGTTATGTTTCCACAAAAGCCTAGTTGGGAGATTTTTTATATGAAAGGGATATAGGGAGGGTGGATAACATCATACTATAAAATAAATATATGAAAGTTTAATTATGGGACTAGAAAACCACAAAAATCCTTTTTTGAATTTCTTGTCATGTCAATGTTGTCCTTTATGGATGCAAAATATGGGAGAGTAGTATTTGAAATCACAAATAATATTAGTTAGAAAAATATTAAAAACATTTAATCATAAGAAACATAAAATATAAAAAAAATCATCCCTTATCAGGTCCTTTTGGTTGAAGTGTGAACTTTATTCTTGGAGGAAACAACAATAATTTAGATGTTAGGTTATTTAAAAAAGGTTAAAAATATGAATAAACATTACTAGTCTAGAATGGTTGTGAAGGGAGAATTAAGTCATAGGAAGAAGATGTGGATGATGTACACCAAGTAGATGAATAAATGAGACATTAAATTGTAGGAGTATCCTAACACCAATGATAAATTAAAAAATATTGGAGAAAAATTAGGATTGTCATGTGGACAAGGTAAATTGGTCGAAATAAATAAATTATTATTTCAAATAGTTTAACCCTACATGGAATTATGATGAAACATTAAATATCTAGGAGCTACAAATTAAAGGGAAAGAAAATTCAAATATATAATTAAGGACTATCTAATCACATCATCTTTGGTGTAATATTTGTAGATAGAATATACCTAAGAAATATTGGGAAATAAGGATATTGCCTATTCTATAGAAAAGTAGTGGTGGAGATAAAAAGATACTTCATCATGGATTGCACATGTCATACAATAAAATATATATCTAATAAATAACAACCTAAAATTCTAAAACTTAATGATATTATTCAAGGAAGCAAGGATTAACAAGACTATAAATTTGTTAACAAAGACACATAGTAAAAGATCTAATATTTAAAAGAGTTTGAAATTTTCTTAGGGCTATGGCTCTTGGTCCATTAGGCTACTTCGTCTCATGTATTTAATTAGGATATTTCATATCATTTCATATAAATATTTAATACTTATAATTAAGCGTGTGTACATAAAAATGGAGGACCAAAAAGTTGTTGCAACCACTTTTTGGTCTATCAAATATAAAACACAGGCATATAATAGCACACTCATGTTTTAGCTTTAATAAAAAATCTAAGTTTGAGCTAGCCCATTTCTTGCCAATGCCTAAATATAATAGAGGAATAACATGAGTGTGTTTTTAAACCATTCAAGTGGATTCAAGCCAACATGATTCCACCATACTGTCTATTAGGTTAAGGAGGAAAGATTTCTATGTTTGTAGTGGTTTAATTTGAAATGATTTTAAAAAAAAAATTGATTCATTTTTATTTTAACTTTTAGGAATTATAAGTCATTATATTGGTGATCCAAGTTGCAAGTGAAAAAACCCTAAGTTTCAATAGTCTCCCAAGTATTAGGGGTGTCAAACTTGGGAAGAGTACTACAAAATCTATGTTCAGGTTGGGAAACTAAAGACCAATTATTGAGGTGGGTAGGACCTCCTACTATTTAATCTTTGTTAAACTAAGGGAGTTTCCCTAACGTGCTATAATAGATATCACTATTGTTAGAATTGTGAAAACACAAGCCACAAGATCAAACAATGCACAAAGACACCTTCCATGCAAGAGAGCTACAAACAGTAAAATGCAATATCCTCAATGAGGAAAAGCTATAGAATGAACCTCAAGAGTCTTCAAGGAGATCAATATTCCTCTAAAGACTATCAAAAGAGGTTATCAAATGTATGAAAATAAAATGAGAGTTGAGTGTTATATAGGAGAAAACCTAAATGATAAAGGGATTAGATCATGAAAAGTGTCAACAGCTCATGCAATTATATAGAATGATCTAATAATAATTCTCTAGTAAACATTAAAAACACTCCTAAGTTTAGCTTAAGTTCATGAGAATAAATTAGACTAATAATTAACTAAAGATTAATTAATTATTAGCTAATGCATGATTACTCTAACACCCCCCTTAAGATGAACTTAGGGAGTAGCTAAAAACTCTAAAAAGAGAATTCATGATGGGTCCCAATAAAAAAGGCCTGGTGAGGTACCCATTACAAAAAATCTAATCTCTCACAACTAGAGAAAATGAGAATACCACATGGAAAAAAATCCTCTCCAAAAGAGAGAAAGGTGAATGAAGGATTGAAGAAGCCCCCAAAAAGAGGTCAAAGACTAAGAATACTCCAAAACAATTTGAAGGACTAAGAAGTCTCCAACCATTTGAAACAATGTCCCAAAAAGAAGAGGAACATGTAAAACATCATTGAAGCACAAAGTTGTAGACAACTATCAAAATATGACTAATATAATCCTCAAAAAGAATAAACTATAGAAATGGTAATGCAAGAGTGTCCATATGGCAAATGATCCATCTCACCAAAATGCATGGGAAACCAACTATTGGCTTACGTTGCATTTGCCTAGTACATAGGAACAAGAACTAGATACATAGATCACTCCAAAAAATGATTTACCAAGGAAGCATTACCACCAATAGTAGAAAACCCCCCCATAATGCAAAGGGAGAGCCAATATACGTACATTGAAACTATGTGAAACCAATAAATGCATTGAGGATAATATTTGAACATGCAATTGAAGAGTATCTACAATTAATAGGGTGTGAAAATAAAGGCACACATGCATAAAAAAAGAATCACCAAGATTCACTACTGTCATGGAAGGGACACTTACTTGAAAAATATTTGATGGAAAAGAAAAAGGCCTACACAACCCCCCATGGCACTTTATATCATAGTGTGAGTATAAAAGGCACAACAAGATGTACAAAAATCCCCAAAAAGTATTCACTAGAATGAAACTTTATCTTAGGGCATCTACAAAGAGAATGTGTTTACAAAACATGTGTACAATGCTCAAAATAGGAAAAAATACTAACAATACATGTAGAACAATAAAAAATGAGTCATCCCACACAAACTGGAAGTTTCCAAGAATTGGAATGCCCAAGCAATTCACTAGACCATGAAAACACAAAAAAAAACTAAATAAAATATAGTTGGAAATGAATCTAGAAAAAAATGCATAGATGGTTGTGAAGATCTCTAAAAGATTGTTCAAATACTATTGGAATCATGAAAAATAGAGAAACAAGTCAAAATTTATGAACTTGAGACTGAAAACAACACCTCTAACTTCAATGGGCTATAGAATGTACTAACAACAAAAAATGGTGAAAAGACACACAACCAGAAATTTGAAAAAACTAGCTTTTCAATGATATCTTGTTCAAAAAATTTTAATATCGTTCATACACCCAAGAATGGCCAAAAGATAAAAAAACACCTCCTTTAGGGCCAAAGAGGGCTTGAAGGGGCCCCTGCCCTGGGGCCACACCATTAATGTTAGCATGACATCATGTTGATGTCAATGAGATATTTTGGGAATATTCCCCTGTCACCAAAAAACTTGAGCCCCCAAGAAAATGATACTGTTAGAATATTCTCTATGATTCACCCAAAAAATGACCCAAGATATGTTGAAAATACTACAATATTCTAGTTGTCGCGAAAATGTTGATGTGGCTGAAAAGGTGGCCTAAAAGTGCAGAGTCATGTCAACAAGAAATGGGGGAAAATCCACTGGGTAAAAATTGTGACCGTTGGAGAATTTTTGGCCACTGGGTGACATATGAGGGCCATTGTTGGTTGGCTTAGACAAAGGCTGCCAGTGCAGCCCATTTGGGTGGTAGGTACCCTGCCATGGGGTACACACAGCACCCTTCATGTAGGGATTTAATAACCTTATTTTTATTTTTTTTAATTATATTAAAAACTTTTTAAAAAATATTTTTTTAAAATTGATTTTTATTTTTATTTTTAATTTCAAAAATACCATAACTAGTCATACAAGGGTCGTATGACCCTTGCATAAGAAAAAATTAGCTTTGAAGCTCATGATTGGTAATATGGGCAAATTTATAGTCAAAATTCATTGAATCAACCTCTTGAACATAACGGTGAGGTCCTTTCCATGCCAAACTACTAAAAATCGCCCAAATCCAAAATTTGGAAAAAAGCAAAGATCCTAGATTTGAAGCCTATAACTCTAATTCAAGAAAGAACTCAAAAATCAAGAAGGGATTTTTTGAATCCATGCTCTAATACCATGTTAGAATTGTAAAAAAACACGATCCACAAGATTAAACAATGAACAAAGACACCTTCTGTTAGAGTGAATAATATATATATTCACTATAGCTTAATTGTACTTAGGTTGATGAGGTTAGACAAAATCTTGTCTAACTTAATGTGCAACCTTTTAGGCCTCTAGAGGTTACCTAGTTGTTTGGTAAACCTCATGTTTAATATACCTTTTGAGGTGGAAGACCTTCCATCTAACCTCAAAGGTCACTTTTGCAGTCATTCAACACTTGTCACCCAGGTTGATGACTATTGGTCGTATAGGTTATCGATTTGCATATTCCAAGTGATCCAAAGGTTGAAACCTATAGGACACTTGTCTACTTATTTATGCCACATCATGGGGCACTTTACAATCCACATGATAGGTGAATTTCCTCTTTCTTGCCTATATATGCAAGGCTTCCTCATTGTGCATCTATTTGACTTTATACATGATTTGCAATTGTTCATTTTTTTCTTGTGATTTATTATTTGTTATTTCCAAGTTCTTATATGGTATCAAAGTGGTTGGAGATAGTTATAGGCTGCAAGGAAAAAAATCATTGGTATCTCTATCATCATTGTGCCCCAAGCATCACACAAAGGATCCTTTGGTAATTGTGGTTATGCATTCATCTCAGTTGCACATAGATTGCATTCATGGTTTTGCAAAGTGTGGTGCCATCAGGTAAGAGGTTTTTCTAGAGAGAGGCGAGCTGACCCTCTTTTGGACACTATGTTTGGATGATGGAGGGAATTTGGACGTGAGTTGAACCTGTGCCCTTGCATTTAGATGTAGAGGATCTTCAACACCCAAATTCTAATGTTATTTTTTTAGTTTCATGGCCCTTTGTCTATGTTAATTATTTGTAAGGGGTAAGTGCACCAAGATGGTCGCACTTTTGTGGCCAAAAAAGCAAAAAATGAGACATAACGTGAACGCGTTATGTCTTTTTAAAAGCAAAAAAACAAGTGAACATTCTTCATTTGCTTTTTACTAATTTTCATCTCTGCCCGCGGCCAAAAACCTGCATTACGTGCTCGCGTTGTTGAGGAGGTGGTTTCTTCACATTTCGTCAACTTGAGTTCAATTTTCTTCACAAATATGGCACCACGACGATGAAGAGATGCAAGAGGTAAGTTTTTTTTGGTATTTGTTATGAATTTTTTTGTTTTAAATTGATTTTGTTTGTTTTAGTTTAGAAATGAATGATTTTTTTTTAATTTGTAGGAAATCCTCAAAAGAGGAGGAAAATCCTCAACCAAATCAACCTCAACAAAATCAACCTCAACAAAATCAACCTCAACAACAAAATCAAGCTCCCCCACCATTCTCTCAATACCCTCCCAAAAAGAAAATTTGAGGAGTGAAATTGAAAACAATAGAAAAGAAGTTGAGGATCTTATTAGTAGGTTGAGTGATCAAAATTCTTCAACCACAGAAAGAATACATCTAGCAGATTCATTGAAGGATTTGTTAAAAAATGTAGATGCAATTACCTAACAAATATCTGGATGGCAAAATAGGAGGGAAACATCGAGGGCATATTATGCAGACAAGTTATCATATAAACAAGTAAAAGATTTAAAGATTACTAAAGGCGATTTGTGCTCTCTATTCACTGACCCTAAAACAAATCAAAATCTCACCCTCAATGCAAAGAGGTTTCCTATTCATTGGTGCCACCACCAAGAGATTAGAAACCATTTTTATGATAGATGGTATATGGTCTTTGATTACCCACCGTGCAATAACTGTGAAGTCCCCCAATATTTTCTTAGGAAATTATACTATGAGTTTGTGTTGAACCAAATCCTGAATTATTTTGATATGAGGGAGTTTCAGGGGAGAGGTGGGGGGTCAGCACAGGATAGGCCCGGTGCACAGCCAGATCCTACACAACAGGGGAGACGACATCTCGCTAGGCACCCTCCTGAGCAGATTGTGATGCCTACAGTTGCAAAGGAGAGTGCTAATGTAGAGACTTTGTAGGTGATCACATCCTTGAATTGGAGTGTCATCCACCACACTAGCCCCATTGTATAGCGCAATCCAGGGGAGTCTTCAGGTGGTGGCCTTCGAGGCCATGTGTGTCGATCTTGCGGAGCCACTTGTTCGTATGACCCTACCGGCCCTCAGGAGGGTGCTATGCAGGATCCATATCCTTCTACGCAGCCTGATCTGTATGCATCTACGGGGATGGAGAGGGCGGATGACATTTGCATGATGCATATGGTATTGACAGTCAGGTAAAATTCAACATGTTCATTGAATTTAGTTTATTAAATTTCAATTGTGAAATGCAAGATTAACTAATTTAGTTTTATTATTTTAATAAAATTGCAGGGTCATAGCGTTGAGCCTGGATATACTAGTCATCAGCCTACTTATTTTTGCAGTACACCTATCAATGGGGTATGTAAAGTTAGTAAACAATTCTAAATTTAGTACACATGTGTTAATAGCATTGTTTTACGAATGGTATTTTAATATGTTATTTTGGATGTTGAACAGGGTACTGTCGAAGGATTCAAGGGAACACCTTCGAGTGCAAGTAGATTTACTCAAACATTCACGGAGGTAATATAGAATAAAGAGAACTTAACTAATGAATTCTAAGTTTAATCTATATTTGTGTATATATAGTCATAAGAGTATATGGGTTCACTAGGTTATTATTCAAGCTTTTAAAAATTGTCCTACTATGATTGTTTGTCTTAGAATTCCTACACTAGCAAGCTATATATAATAAAAATTTAACATGGAATTGACAAAGGTAGAGCTACATTCTACTCCATCCTATATAATTTTTTGTGATGTCAACGTAACCAAGAATAAGACTATGGATGTCCTACACATGATGTCAATGTAACCAAAAATAAAACTTCTATCCTCGACCCTATCTATCAGCCACTTGACTCCTTCAATATCTCCTAGATGCTTGGAGATGCTTAAGACTAGGTCAAAATACCCTATATTCTCTTCATTTGTTGCATAGCTCATCAAGTTTCCCTATATGTTCTCTAACTAATCATGATTGCATGGAAAGAAGTTATAAGTACTCATTAAACTCTCAACTATTGGGGCCTCCTCAAACTTTCCCATAGGACGTGGAAAATGCTTAGAAATGATTAAATTCCCTAATAGGGTGTGGAAGATCTTTTAGGAAAACATTTGACACTAATTTTATCCATTGAATTCTTCTTCATTCTTATATATTCCTCAAATATACCTTGCAATACCCCTATCATACCTAAATCTACTACATTCATGTCCTTGTTAGCTAGCATGTAGGTGATATAGTATGGTCCATGAATTTTTATGTCTTCTTTTTCATTTTTCTATAGTCCTCTTTATCTCACTACTAGGTCCTCACATAAAAAGAAAAGAAAATATTACTTCTTTCTCATCTAAGGCCCCTAAGGTTTTAAACCCCTTAGATGCAAGGATTCAAAGCACATCAACCATGTGGTACAAATGACTAAATCCCAAAGACAATCTATAGCAATGAAAGAGAACTTGAAAAGGTAGAGAGAGCTACACTTGTGACTCAGGAGAAACTTCAACTTTCAAAAACAAAGCCAATTAGGCTGGCAAACATGTGGACCAGGACAACATTTGGTGGAAGAGGAAGAAAGATGACTAGAACTCTGGAGGCCCACCATACTGGATTTTGATATTCAACCATGAGAGCAGAAGAGAGAGCTGATATCATGTATCAAAACATTAAGCATGCATTCTTCCAGCCAATGGATAAGGAGATGATTACTTTTCTTCATTTTCATTTGCATAACCATATCATGGCATGGGAACCATGAAGACCAAGGATGTCCAGTTTTATGTGGAGGTAATGGATGTGGTCCAAACTTTAGGAGGGGCAAGAAGGTCAATGTATGATCTTGATGAAATTAAGGAAGAACAATAAGAGAGGAATAGGAAAAATAAAATCAATACATAGTTTCAAGGATTTGTCAAGCGAGTAAGAGAGCTATGGGAGCAACCTCATCTAGAATATTTTGAACTAGAATTTTATATAGCATTTAGAGAGCTTGGTTTTCATGGAGTTCCTTTCAAATCCTCTGCTTTTATTGTTCCTATGGTAAATTTTTTGGTAGAGTTGGTGGATTTACCTTTCTTAGTAATCACTATTACTGAGATTGAGATTGTTAACCTTGAGAGAGTAGGACTTGGGAAAAGGGGATTTGATATGGCTATTGTTTTCAAATAATTCAAGCGAGATGTACTCCATATGTACGCCATTCCTCAATCTTCACTTGATGACATCAAGGAATGGATGAACTCCATGGATATAAAGTATTATGAAAGTAGAATGAACTTGAATTGGCAACCAATTTGTAAGACTATTACTAATGATCTAGATAAATTTATTGAAGATGTTGGTTGGGAATTTTTGAATATGGAAGCTAGTGATTTTGATTCTAATAATTCAGAAGGGTCAGATCAAGGATACAAACCCTCTAATGTAGAAGAGGAATCATAATTAGATTTCATACAGCCACCATCAAGAGTGTTACAAGCCAATCAACAAGATGGAGGGAATTCTTATATAAGGATAATTTTCAATGTTGCAGGTACCCTTTAATGCCAACTACAATGGCAACATTGAAATTCCCTAGCAGTATTTATGTTAAGAAAATTTCCTTTAGATGCAAGGATTCAAAGCACATCAACCATGTGGCTTAATTTATATCATAAGTTGTACCATGATGTTCACTATGCATTCCTCTACTCTTTCAATTGTCAAATGTGCCACTGACTTGTCATTGATCACCATCATATTCTCCTTTTCATGATTATTTTCTCTATCATCTTTGGTATAAACACTTGACTATTATATTTAACTCAAGTGAGGAAACTTAAAAATCATAATGATAGGCCAAAGAAAGAATATTCAGTCTTTTCATGGTAAAAGGAGACCTCAATTTAATCATTGTCATCCTCAAAAGGTTAATTCCATTGTCAAACATTTATTGCATATCTTAAACTATGACAAGCGTTTAATAAGGGTTTTGAAGAATAGGCCCTTGACAAGTTAGCTCCATCATTTTTTATTGTCGTTGTATCTTTATTTAGCTCTTACTCCATTCCTTGCAACAGTGATACTTGGATTTGTCATACTTAACTCAGTTGGCTACTATCAAAGCTCCTTTTGACTTGATCATCTCTTCTCATATTGGTTGTCACATTTTACATTGTGTTTTGACGCTTTTTCACTTAAAATTTGTCCTAAAGGGTCTTTGTTTTTCAATGTGATTGTCCTAGGTTATTGCTTTTTTAAAAAATGATAATCATATTGTTGCTTTCGTTGCATTACACATCATTCAAACTCAAAGCATT